>JAJSRW010001501.1:0-32991 GCA_022414725.1 Microglena sp. YARC
GGGGAGAGGAGGAGTGAGTGAGAGTGGAGTGAGTGAGTGAGTGAGTGGAGTTAGTGAGTTAGATAGTGAGTATGAGTGTAATGAGTGAGTGAATGAGTGAGTGAGTGAGTGACGGTGAGTGAGTGAGTGAGTGAGTGAGTGAGTGAGTGAGTGAGTGAGGTGAGTGAGTGAGTGAGTGAGTGAGCAGATAAGAAGTAGAGGGGGGAGAGTGAGTGGAGATGGTGGGTTGAGTAGAAAGTTGTATGTTATATTGTAAGATATACCTGGGTGTGGCCCCGTGGCGGGGTGTGGTGAAGGAGTAGGGTGGTTGGTGCTCAAGCACCACCACACATGGATTCAAAGTTGGGTCCACTGAATCAGGGGAGGGGGTGGCAGTGTGTTGAGTAGAGAAAGTATTGGGAATTGGGAGTGGTGTAGGTGTGAGTGGTGGGTATCACTCTGAGTGAATCGAGTGTGGTGTCCAGTTAGTGTGAACTTTGTTCCAGCTAAGTAACTGGGAGCTGCTCACGATCGTTTTAAATTCCAAGTTCTCCCTGGGTGCGATATGGGCACAATTAAAAAGATGATTAGTTTTATTTGATTGTTCCCCAGGTTTCACCCACGACACCCACATAATACCAGCGGCATCACCCTGCCGGCGCATCCCCCACGCCAGCCCCATAATCCCATCCCATTCCCCCTCACCCTCCGACACTAGCTGATCCCACCCCCACCCACCCACCTAAAACACAATTACCCTTAACCGACCCACCCCCACCCTTTCCCACACCTCACTAACACCCGCAACACCATCACTGACCACCCCCAACCCCCACCCCCACCGACTGGATGCACCACTCACCGCTAACACACAACCCCGCACCCCCCACCCCCACCCTTTGCCAGCACATGATCACGTGGACACGGATGCAGACTCCGCAAATGACCTTTAGCCTGAAGTTGCCGGGTCAAGAGTACTTCACTGACGAAATCGAACACGTATGTGGCATGAACTTGTTTTTGTTCACACTGCAACAGTAGCGATCAGTGTGCGTTAGTTTATGAGCATTCAATCGCAGTTCATTCATCTTCATCATCTTGTAAATGTGGATTACATATGTGTTTGATGATGATGGCATTTCAATGAACTGGGTGTTCAGCACTGCAACGGTAGTGAATCAACGTTTAGTGATTATGTATTGGCGTTCAAAACAATGTTCATCTGCTCAAAGTGGATATAATAACAGTGTTTTCAAATGGGTTATCATGTCAGTCATAATTTACATTTTCTTTCCATACTGCCAATGTGGATAGGTTATGTGTTTAGAGTGAATGACGGCAATTTCTAAATGGACCTTGGTGTTGCACTCGTACAACGCAATGTGAATCAGGGAACAAAGTTGGAAGCTTGGCATTCAATTGCATTTTCATTCGCTGGCAATGTGGCTATAATAACGAATTCGATGGATGAACGCCATTTCAGTGGAAACATGTGGATGTTTGATCCAGGAATGATCGTGGACAATGCTAGTGAATCAGGTGTGCATATGATTTATGGCATTTCACAATTGCATTTTCGAATTTCATCTGTAATGAGGATAGATAAGTGTTCGATGGGAATGTATGATGGCATTTCAATGGACTTGGTGTTCACGATACGTGACAATTGATAGTGAAGTATTTGCAGCCGTTCATGAATTTCGGCATGCGGATTGCCTTTGTTAGCATCGAATCTTTGCAATGTGGATAAGATATGAATTCGATGATGATGCATTCAATGAACTTGGTGTTCAGCTGCCATTGTAGCGAATCAGTGTTTAGTGTTTAATGGCATGTCAATTCAATTTTCATCATCTGTTATGTGGATAAGAATATTGTTCTAAGCGAGACCATGATGATGGCATTCAAATGAACTTGTGTTCAGACTGCAAGTGCTAGTGAAATCATGAATTTGGCATGGCAATCAGCAATTTCATTCATTCCTGCAATGCCAATACATACGGAAATTCAGTAGAACTCCGAGTTAGCCTTGGGCCAACCAGTAGAGAGAATAAGTGTTCAAGTGAATTTGACATGTCAGTCCTAAACCAGAATTTGCAATTGAAATTTATTCCTTTACTGCCATCCAGATGTTTGGGGGTTCTTGAAGCTCATTTAGCTAGGGTGCCAATGAGCATTGCTCGCAGCCTGGAGTTTTAGCTTATATTTAGGTAGCCTTAAGGATTTTATTCTTGAAAGGTCTTTTTAAGCCATCGCTATCATATGGTTAGGCAAGCCTCCTTAAGACCATTTGGCCTACCCCTCGGGGCCTGTTAACAAAATATAATGAGGTGCTTAACCGTCTTTGGCAATAACGATCAAAACGGTCAAAGGAATTTGGGGTGATCCACTGGGGATCTTGGGAAATATAATTGTATGTCTTAAATTAAACCCCATTGGCAGGGCAGCGAACCATCAACATTCAGAAAAGTGGGTACACTGGAATTTTGAGAAATGCAAATGTATAATTATAAAAAGATCATTTTGGGCAAGCCCGAACATAAAAAATCAAGAAAATTTGGGTTTCACAGCGCATCTGGTGGAAAATGTAATTGGAATAATTTTTAAATTATCCCTGTAAGCAAAACGAACCCAGGGCCTCCGTTGGTAAGATGATGAACGAGGGTTTTCGGGGTTTCGGTTCCATAGAATTGAAGACTGACTGTTGGTTCAAATTCAATGCGGAAGTTTCAAAGAAACCAAGGCATATATATGCCTTATATAGTATATAATATAATACGCTATATATATTATAATACTATGAATTTACTATCATATTACATATATATATACTATATGTGTGTGTGTGTGTGTGTGCTGTGTGTGTGGTGCTGGTAGCATACTCAACCTACATATATGCGCGCACTATTAGTTCAGGATGAATCTCCTCATTTAGGAGGCGGTAAACAATCTGTACAGTAACCATGTCAATCAGTTACGGTTTCGACTACAATGTCATTTTTTGGTGTTGCACTTTTGACAGCAGACTGAATGTGACGGAAAATCTGTGCGCTACGCCCAGAGGGGTTAAAAATTTTGCGGCAATCTGCGCAATGAGGCTCCAAAACCTTGCCGTTGTATAACTTCTGATGTTCAAACGGTAATGATAACGCTCTGGTGATCGGGCGTGGTGTTAAGGAACCATTGCGTACAACGGTAGGGAAAGCCGCCTGCACCTCGAACTGGACAAGCTAACATCGCGGCTGTGACAACCTACAACGCTAAGAGGCGTCCGTAGGGAACCGAAACCCCTTGTACCCGACTCTTCGCTTCTCCAAACATTTGTGTTCTTACTCACTAAACCAAGTACATCACGAAAGGGGCTACCGTTGAGACTCATGAACACACATCTCAATGAGGACCTAGTTGAGCCAATGAATTCAATTCAAATTAAAATGCCAAAAAATCCAAAATATTCAATCACATACAGTATATATATATACCTGTAAATGTAAACGAATATACATATATTTTGAGTATTAACGATTTTCAGATGAAATTCTTCATCGAGTATATTAAATGTCTTTCAGATGCTTTATTATCAAGTCAACCATATGACCTCACATTACATTTACAAGTCTTAAATGGAGGGTGTATGAGACCTGTGCTTTAACAAAAAGAAAAAAGCACCCACCAAAAGCAAAAAAAAACCCATTACATCCAGGGCTTGTGTTTGAAAGTTTTGAATCCGGCCTATTTATATCATTAAATCTAAATATATGTGCTCATACCGAGTCAGCACAAAATCCTTCACGGAGGCGTAAATTGTCATCAGCGCTTCCTGAAACCGTTTTCAAATACTAAGTTGAGGAGCCTGATGCAGAACCCTGCAGCAGTTAAAAGTTTAGGTCTTGTGTGTAATGTGTGTGTGTGCAGGTGTGTGTGTTTCTGTGTGTGTGCAGAATACTGTGTGTCGTGCACTACAATAAGATGTGACCTGTGTGTGTGAGAGCGTAAACGTCAGTCAGCGTCGCTCCCTGAACTGTCTTCAATACTAAGTGTTGCAAGCCGGATGCCAGGAACCTGCAGCAGCTTAAAGCACAAAGTGTGTGTTGTGTGTGTGTTTAGGTGTAGTTTGTGTGTGATGTGTAGTGTGCTGTACCGTCTGTGCATGTGGTATGAGTGTGTGTGTGTGGTAGGTGTAGGTGTGTGTGTAGGTGTCAACATGAACTGTGTAGCGTGTATGTGAGTGTGTGGGGGAGGGGAGGCGGGGGCGGTAAACATCGTCAGCGCTTCCTGAACTCTTTCAATACTAAGTGAGAAGCCTGATATCAGAACTGCAGCAGTTCGAAATTTTGTGTGTGTATAGTAGCTGTGATGTTGTTATGTAGGTGTGAATAGTGTGTAAGGTGTGTGTGATGTAGGTGTGTATTGTGTTTAGGTATGGTTTGAGGTGTGGTTAGGTGTTTAGGTGTGGTTTGTGTGTTGGCTGTGTGCGTGTGTGTTGGTGTGAGTGTGTTTATGTGTGTGTTGTTGTGTGTGTGTGTGTGTGTGTGTGTGGTGTGTGTTGTAGGGTGTGTGTGTGTAGTGTGTGTGTTTGCAGTTTGTGATTGTAGGTGTGTGTTTGTGTGTGTTTGTGTGTGTTGGTGTGTGTGTGTGTGTGTGTGTGTTGTGTGTGTGTGTGTGTAGGTGTGTGTGTGGTGTTGTGTGTGTGCTGTGTTGTGGTGTGTGTGTGTGTGTGTGCGTGTAGGTGTGTGTGTGTGTGGCAGGTTTTTTGTGGTGTGTGTTTGTGGTGTGTGTGTGTGACAACACACATAACACACCTTCACTCAAACACAGAGCTCCCTTAAGCCTTTTTTGTGCCTACCCCTGTACTGGAGCAACGTTTCAGTGCAAACAAGAACAGCAGTGCAACAGAATGCTCAAAGCAGTATGCCCCCAAGGTGCTTCGTATTCAATTGAGCCTGGTTGTGTTGTCTGCCGATGCGAAAACATACATAATACCATACCATAAATACCATACCATGCAGGACAAGCACACACCCATACCAAGAGATAATACCATAAATACCATTTAAAATACATACCAGTGCAGGACCAAGCAAGAGCCAGCCAACGACTTGATAGAAACAGCCGACGAGTCTCCAGCCCCAAGGGCCCCGGCAGCAGCAGACACCAAGGCTGGTAGAGACATCTGCATACGGACATGGACACATATGCGATGTGAACATCGGAGCATAAGGATATGGATAAAGGTATGAATTGAATATGGAGATTGATATGGATATGGATATGGAAAGATGGATATGGAAAGATGGATATAGATATGGATAGGATATGGACACGAGATGGTATGGATGGAATGGATGGATGGATGGATGGATGGTATGGATGGATGGATGGATGGATGAGGGATGGATGGATGGATGGATGGGATGGATGGATGGATGGATGGATGGATGGATGGATGGAGGATGATGGATTAATGGATATGGATATGGATGGTAGCAACATCTGCATATGGACACGACAGTTTAGGTTTTAACGGTAGATACAGATGGATGGATGGATGAGATAAGGGCTGGTAGCGGCATCTATGCATACGACACAGACACGGAAAGTGGACCGTATAGCATAAGATGGATAGATAGATGGATATGGAAGGATGGATATGTATATGGATATGAATAAAGCCGGTAGCGGCGTCTGCATACGGACACAGACACGGACATGGACCGTACATGGATGGAATAGATAGATGTGATATGGAAGGGATTGGATATGTATATGCGATATGAATAAAGCCGGTTAGCGCGTCTGCAACGGACACAGGAACACCGGACATGGACCGTATAAGATTGGTATGGATAAATAGATAGATGGATACGGATGTGGATACGGATACGGACATGGGTAGACGCTTACACCAGTGATCGAGCTCACACCAAAATGTGCACTCGACCGTCTTCACTTTGCTGACCCCAATCAAGACACCCCCCCACCCACCCATACCCACGCACATGCATCCTTCCCACGGATATTCAACTAACCACTCGCCGTTACCCACAATGTACACTTGACCACAATCACTTTTCTGACCCCAATCAAGACCACCCCCCCCCACCCATACCACGCACATGCATCCTTCCCACGGATATTCGACTAACCACTCACCGTTACCACAATGTACACTTGACCACAATCACTTTACTGACCCCAACAAGACACCCACCCACCCACCCACCCACATGCACCTCCCACTCCCCACGGCTATCCAACCACTCACCGTTACCCACAATGTACACTCGACCACCTTCACTTTGCTAACCCAATCAAGGACACCCCCACACCCCCACACCCACCCACCCACATCCACGCACATGCACCCTCCCACTCCCCACAGCTATCCAACCACTCACCGTTACCCACAATGTACACTCGACCACCTTCACTTTGCTGAACCCAATCAAAGACACCCCCTACCGACACCCACACCCAGCGCACATGCATCCTCCCCACAGCTATCGCGACCACTACCCCGGATCTTCCATTGCTGGGCATCTCCACTAAGCCGCAAAAATTGCTCCAGAAGATATCAGTTCGTCCACACTATTAAGTTCCGACCACTCACCCGGATCTTCCATTGTTGGGCATCTCCACTGACCCCCGCAACACTGCTCAAAGAGATCATCTCGTCCACCACTGTTCAGTTTTTCCGCTTGCCCACAATGTTAGACCGCGGCCACCCAAACATCTTGCTGCAAGGTCTATATAGTGGGAAAGGGGTGTGGCGTGGGGGAGTGGGATGGGTGGGGAGGGTCAAAGTGTGTGAGCGCAAGGAGTGGGGTAAAGCGATTATAGATGATGATGATGACGTAGCCACCCCACACTCTGCAAGGTCTATATATTGTGGAAGGGGGGGGGGGGGGGGGGCAGGTCCCCAAAGTGTGCGAGCCAGGAAGACGGGTAAAGCGATGATGATGATTGAGGAGGAGGAGGAGGAGGAGAGGGAGGAGGAGGAGGAGGAGGAAGATGGTGGTGGTGTGGTCGTGATATATGAGGAGGAGGAGATGATAGATGATTGATGAATGATTGATGATGATGATGATGATGATGATGATGATGATGATGATGATTGATGATGATGTTCAGGGGTGGTGATGATGATGATGTGGTGGATCGGTGGTGGTGGTGGTGTGGTGAGTGTGAGGAGGAGGGGGAGGGTAGGATGGTGATGAATGATGTGATGGTGATGATGGTGATGGATAGGTGATGATGGCGATGATGGTGATAATGGTGAATTAATGGTGATGATGGTGGATGGTGGATTTTCATAATGGTGATGATTGGTGGTGATGGTTGATTGCATGATGTGATTCATTTCAGGTGCCATGCGAGTGACAACAAATGAATGATGTAGATGCTAACAAAATGTAACGCGGCTGACATAAGCTAAGGGGGACCTACGGAAAAACTACATGCTCTAATAAAGAAAGAGCAAATAAAAACAGAACAAAAACAGGGGGGGCGGCGGAGGCGGCGCAGAAAAAAAGAAAAGGAAGGCGAGGAAACATCCGAGCTTAAGACTAGGTAACAGCTACATGAAATAAAAAAAAAAAATCTGTGTCAGTGTCTGTGCTATCTCATGAGTGAATGTTCCCCCTGTGTTCCAAGCATTTTAATCTGTGTCAGTCTGTTATTGGATGAAAATGTTTCCCCCAGTGCTCCGAGCATTTTAAATCAATTTGTGTCAGTCGTATGATTGAAATGTTCCCCCAGTGTTCCGAGCATTTTAATCTATCTGTGTCAGTCTGTATGATGAAATGTTCCCCCAGTGCTCCGAGCATTTTAGTCAATTTCGGAATATGATCCATGCATGCTGACGGCATGTACTGCCTATCGAGCAGAACTGTCTTCCACAATTCAGAATATGATCCAAGCATGCAAAGAGAACGTACTGCCTATCGAGCAGTACTCTCTTACACAATTCAGAATATGATCCAAGCAAGCAAAGAGAACGTACTGCCTATCGAGCCAGTTACTGCCGTCCATTAATTCAGAATATGGATCCAAGCATGCACAGGAGAAACGTACTGCCTATGTCGAGCAGTACTTGCCAATCCATAATTCAGAATGATCCCAAGCATGAAAATAGCACGTTACTGCTATCGAGCAGTACTTGTCTTATATAATTCAGAATCGTGATCCCAAGCACGTTAACAGGCACGTTTAGAAAATGCAAGCGTTATGTGTGTGTTTGTTGAATGAAAGTGTGTGTGTTGTGTGTGTAAGTGTGGATTGGGTGTGATCCGGGTGATGTTGTGCTGTAGGTGTGTGTGTGTGTAGGGTTTTGTGTTTGTGTGTGTGTGTGTAATGTGTGTATGTGTGTGTGAGCTGTGTGGCTGGACTATCGAGTGTAGGTTGAGTATTGTGTTTTGTGTGTGCTGGTGTTTATGTGTGGTGTGTGAGGGTAGTGTTGTGCTGTGTTGTTTCAATTAGCTCCTCCCGGTCTTATGTAGTTGGTCTAATCCAACCAAGCTCTCCCCCCCATCTCCCTACCCACACTCCACAACCCGCACCCAGTATCCACATACACCACACCAGCAATTCCAGCCACCCAACTTCAATTAGTTAAATTTGCACTTCAGCACCATATCCTCCCCTCTCTTCGTTGGTCCAATCCACCCCCCCACTCAAGCACCAACCAATCAAGCCAATAGCAACAACCAACCAGCAACCAACCAAAACCACCAACGCCAACCAACAACCAAACAAACCAACCTAACACACCACCAAAGCCAACAACCAACAACACAATCAACCAACCAACCAACCAAAACCAACCAACACCAAAACCAACCAACCACCAACCAACCAACCAAAGTCCAACCAACCAACCAACCAACCAACATCAACCAACGCAACCTCCCTGACCACACCCCACACCCAGTGCCCACATACACCGCACCTGCAATCCAGCCACTGACTTTAAGTTCATGTTGCTGCTCAGCACCATATCCTCCCCAATCTCTTCCAGTTGGTCCAATCCAAGCTCATCAGATTCATCGTTTAGTTAGCAATCACCTAGATCTCCTGCACAGTGAATTCGAATTCGAAATTTGAATTTTGAATTTGTGTTTGTGTTTGACTTGTAACGTGGTTTTTTCAGCCAAATCTGAGCTGCTCACTGACTTCCAATATCCAAATCCCCCGTGCAATACCCTCGGAACTAAGGAAGCACACTAAGCGGATTAGCAGTTTAAAGACTTGTTCAGGTCAATTCAATACTGGGTGCAAGGATGAGAGGACCTGTATGTATACGCCCATGCAAGTATGCATGTATATCTACTATTTGGACGAAGCATGCATGCACGCATGCATGCATGCATGCATTTGTAAGCATTCTGTTGCACTGCCTGATCTTGTATACTACTTAAATGTATGTATGCATTTGGGAAAAGGAATGCATGCACGCATTTGTATGCATTCTGTTGCACTGCATGTTCTTGTATGCTACTTAAATGTATGTATACTGTT
Organism: Microglena sp. YARC; assembly: GCA_022414725.1. Classification (NCBI taxonomy): domain Eukaryota; kingdom Viridiplantae; phylum Chlorophyta; class Chlorophyceae; order Chlamydomonadales; family Chlamydomonadaceae; genus Microglena; species Microglena sp. YARC. The sequence goes on from JAJSRW010001501.1 coordinate 9,496, forward strand.
TAGACGAAGCATACATGCATATGTTTGCATTCTGTTGCACTGCATGTTCTTGTATGCAAGTATGCATGTATGTATACTATTTGGACGAAGCATGCACATGGGCATGCATGCATTTGTAAGCATTATGTTGCACTGCCTGCTCTTGTATGCAACTTAAATGAGTGCATACTATTTGGACGAAGCATGCATGCACACATGCATGCATTTGTATGCATTCTGTTGCACTGCCTGTTCTTGTATGCAACTTAAATGTATCTATACTATTTGGGCGAAGCATGCATGCATTTGTATGCATTCTGTTGCATTGCCTGTTCTTGTATGCTACTTAAATGTATGTATACTGTTTAGACGAAGCATACATGCATATGTATGCATTCTGTTGCACTGCATGTTCTTGTATGCAAGTATGCATGTATGTAAACTATTTGGACGCAGCATGCACATGCGCATAAATGCATTTGTATGCATTCTGTTGCACTGCCTCTTCTTGTATGCAACTTAAATTTGTGTGCACTATTTGGAAAAAGCTTTACTTGTGTTGGGGGTTCATTTCATCAATGACTTTTCTTTTTAGCCCTTCCCATCAAGGTTGGGCAATTCCCTTAAGCCTGTTTGGCCTAACCCTGTAACTGTAACATACACATACATTTATAAAAACATTAACCATGCAACATACACATACATTTATAAATGACATGAACATTTTTAAATAACATACATTTAATCAATAACATAATAACATATAATACCATTAACATTTGTAAATAACATACATTTATAAATAAAATTAACATTTATAAATAACACTAACCCTGTAACATACACATACATTAATAACTGTAACCCTGTAACTGTAACATACACACACATTTATAAATACATTAAACCTGTAACTGTAACATACACACACATTTATAAATACATTAACCCTGTAACTGTAACATACACACACATTTAAAAATACATTAACCCAGTAAAATATATAAATACATGAACCCTGTAACATACACATACATTTATAAATACATTAACCCTGTAACACACACATCCCTCATCTGTCTTACATAAGCAGGATTAGATTCGTTATGTAGCACAGTTTAGAATGGGTTCCCATTGGCTGAACACAGAAAGAATGAGGGCGGTGGATAGAGCACACATCCCTCGTTCAATGGGACACTGTCAAATGTGTGGGTTCCAAAAACCTGAGGATGAAATGCATATGTTTGAGTGCCCTTTTTATAATGATATTCGCCTACGCTACCAGAAGCTGTTTACAGATATGTATAGGCATGTCCATGAGGATACCGACTTAACCGTATGGAATGTGGAATTCTGCGATTCCACATTCAGAAACTTTATGAATGGAAATGGCACTAAGACTTCCTGGAGCAACCTAGCCGACTATCTTTCTACTTGTAGAAGAGCAAGACAGGAAGCCCTGGACTGCTTAGTGGCACCGTAATTTATTATCCCTTTTATTTTCTTCTTGTGACTTCTCATTTGTTAGCTTCTTACCTCCTCCACTGTAAGTGGTTGAGATCTGGTCCTGCTCTAAGGGGAGTTTAATACCTACGCCACCAAAACGGTGTTGGGAGTTTGGTTTGTTTGTCCTCGACACCCCCCTGATGTAATGGGGTTTTTTGCTTTGTGGGTGTTTTTTCTTTTTGTTTAAAGCACAGAGTCTCGTACACCCTCGCGGTGTCAAGTAGACTTTAACATGTAATGTAATGTAATGTAACACACATACATTTATAAATACATTAAACCTGTAACTGTAACATACACATACATTTATAAATACATTTTAATTATTTTGTGTATCATTGTTCTGCAGTCCAGGGGTAGCCTAGCAGGAGAAATGGACCCCTGCTGTTAGTCCAGCCCTCTCCATTTGTCCGTCCGACCGACCGACCGACCGACCGACCGTCTGACCGAGATGAAGCCTGACACGCCAGCCAACGGTCTAACTCGCTTCCGTTGCCACCTGTCGCTCCGTTGCGAACACCTCTACGCCATTTCTATCGTCACTTGCAGCGCTGCATATAACTTGTAATTACTTGGTTACATGAACTTGAACTTGGTAACATAGCTTCAGCCAGCAATTTGGCTGCTCGTCGTCGTTTACCAGTAAAAACTATTATTACCAGGAGAATGTAAACACGAACAAGTCTCTTTTTTTCCTAACCCCAACCTGCTGCTGAAGTGACGCCGGTAGGCCTCATCACGAAACCAGCACTTGCCTCTCTAGAAGGTCTCTGACCAACCCCCAAAACCCTAAACCCAACCTGCTGGAGAAGTGTTGCTTTGTGTTCCTTCACCAGATACCAGCACTAAACTCAGTTTAACCTCAGTTATACGGCTATAAATGGACTGGCCAAACTTCGAGCAATCAAGACCAGTTCTAGATTAACTTTTGGGCTTCCTTGGGACAACTGACTTGAATTAAAATTGGCTGACTTGGGGTGGGGATGGGGGTGGGGCATATATATCCTTTTATACATAAAACGTTTCTAGAATTCACTATGCGTTCCCTTTTATTTTGAACAACTTGATTTGAATTAAATTGGCTGCGACTTGGGGGGGGGGGGGGGGGGCGGTACATACACTTAATATGTATATATTAAGTATGCGTTCCTTTATATTTGAACAAACTTGACTTGAATTAAATTGGCTTGACTCGACTTCATTCAAGTCAATACAAGTAAAGTAAAAGTAGTTGAAATAAAAGGGAAAAAAGAAAGAAGAAAAAAACAATGAAGGGAACGCATAGTAAATATATAAATGTGTAAGTATATTTAAGCCCCCCCCCCCCCCCCCCCCCCCCCCCCCCCCCCCCCCCCCCCCCCCCCCCCCCCCCACACCACCACACACACACACACACAGCTAAGATAATGGCACTCACATTCCAATGGAGTTGATCTACTGCAAGCCTTCCATGTCAATCAGTATTACCATGTTGTAAAAATGAAGGCAAATGAAAGGTGCACCTAGCAATATAGTCTGCACCTACCCCTATCCCCACCCAACCCTTCACCCTCACCCCCTACCTAAGATAATGAAACTCACTTTCCAATTGATGTGAGCTGCTTCAAGCCTACACCCAGACCCACTTCCCCAAATCCCAACCCCCCAACCCCTATCCTAGAGAATGGCACTCACTTTCCAATGGAGGTGAGCTGCTCAAAGCCACACCACCCCCCACCCCCCCAACCCCGAACCCCTATCCTAGAGAATGGCACTCAATTTTCAATGGAGGTGAGCTGCTCCAAGCCACACCCCCACCCACTTCCCCACCTCCCAACCCCCAACCCCTATCCTAGATAATGAAACTCACTTTCCAATGGAGGTGAGCTGCTCAAAGCCACACCAACCCCCCAAACCCCCCAACCTCCTATCCTAGAGAATGGCACTCAATTTTCCAATGGAGGTGAGCTGCTCCAAGCCACCCCCACCCACTTCCCACCCACCAACCCCCTATCCTGATAATGAAACTCACTTTCCAATGGAGGTGAGCTTCTCCAAGCCACACATAGACCCACTTCCCCACCCCCACCCCCCCAAACCCCCTATCCTAGATAATGAAACTCACTTTCCAATTGAGGTGAGCTGCTTCAAGCCACCACCCAAACCCACTTCCCACCCCCCACCCCCCCAACCCCCTATCCTAGAGAATGACAATCAATTTCCATATGGTGTAAGCTTCTCCAAGCCACACTCACACCCACTTTCCCCCCCCCCCACCCCCCCAAACGCCCTATCCAAGGAAGACAATCACTTTCCAATGGAGTTGAGCTTCTCTCAGCTACACCCACACCCACACCCCACACCCACTTTCCACCCCCCTCCCCCCCAACCCCCCATCCTAGAGAATGGCACTCAATTTCCAATGGAGGTGAGCTGCTCCAAGCCTCACCCCCCACCCACACCCACACCCACACACCCAACTCCCCAACCCCCTATCCAAGAATGACACTCACTTTCCAATGGAGGTGAGCTGCTCCAAGCCTTCACCCCACCCCAACCCCACCCCCACCCACACCCCACCCCCCCACCCACACCCCCCCCACACCCCCACCCACCCACCCACACTCACTTTCCACCCCCTCGCCCCCCAAACGCCCAATCCAAGAGAATGACACTCACTTTCCAACGGAGGTGAGATGCTCCAAGCCTGCCACATCACTCAGTCCGCCCACGTTGTAAAAAATGAAGGCGAATGAAAAGTGCACCTAGCAAATAGTATGCCCAAACCCCCATCCCCCACCCAACCCTTCACTCCACCCCCACCCCCACCCCCCAAGAGAACGACACTCACTTTCCAACGGAGGTGAGATGCTCCAAGCCTGCCACATCACTCAGTCCGCCCATGTTGTAAAAATGAAGGCGAATGAAAAGTGCACCTAGCAAATAGTATGCCCCACACCCCATCCCCACCCAACCCTTCACCTCCACCCCACCCCCACCCCACCCCCACCCCCACCCCCACCCCAGAGAGAACAACACTCACTTTCCAACGGAGGTGAGCTGCTCCAAGCCTACCATATCGCTCAGTCCGCCCATGTTGTAAAAATGAAGGCGCATGAAAGGAGCACCTGGCAATATAGTATGCCCCCAACTCCCCAACCCCTACCCAAGAGAATGGCACTCACTTTCCAATGGAGGTGAGCTGCTCCAATCCTTTCATGTCAACCAGTCCGCCCATGTTGTAAATATACAAACTCTCGATAGCCTGCAAATACGTGCAAAGTAAAGAATGAAGATCTGTGATAAGAATTGTGACAAGAATTATAATATTTTTGATACGAGTTGTGATAAGAATTGTGATCAGAATTGTGATAAGATTTGTGGTAAGAATTGTGATAATAATTATGATAATAATTGTGAGATTAATTGTGTGGTACCACAGGGTAATACAGTACAATGCAGTACAGTACACCATAGTATAGTCACAATGGAGAAGTATAGTGCAGCACAGGACAGCGCAGTACAATACTAGAGGGTACAATATAGTGCAGTGTCATAGCCTCTTTAGCGGTTACAATGGTCTAGTGGTAGACCAGATTGCTAAAGAACGAAGAGTCGGGGGTTCGACTCCCCCTTCGGTCGCTCTTGGCGTTGCAGGTCGTCGTCAACCGCGATGGTAGCTTGTCCAGTTGAGGTAGGAGACCGCTCCCCACCCGCGTACGACGGGCTCCCTTAACACCACGCCCCACCAGGCGTTATCATTACTTCATTACAGTGTCATGTATACAGTGCAGTTTGGAGCAGTACAGCGTAGTGCAATGCAGCGTAGTACAGCAGTGCAGTGAGAGCATTGCAGTACAGGTAGCCCCTTTCAGTCATATACATTGGTCTAGTGGTAGACGACATCACTTTGAGGATGAAGAGTCAGGGGTTCGATTCCCCCTTCGGTCGCTCTTGGCGTTGCAGGTCGTTGTCAACCGCGATGGTAGCTTGTCCAGTTGAGGAAGAAGACCGCTCCCTACCCGCGTACATCGGGTTCCCTTAACACCACGCCCCACCAGGCATTGTCATTACAGTCCAGGTGAGGAGTAACCAATTTTTTTTGGCGGAGCCCCCTCTTCAAGGGGGCGGGCCGGCGGGAGCCCCCATGTTTACCCATTTGTCCGTTTGTCTGTCCGATATCTAGTCTGTCCGATATCTAGTTCCCTACAAATGCATGTATACATGTATTTTACAGTCCAGGGGTAGAAAATAGGCTAGGGGACTTGCCTAGCCTTCAAAAACATGCACTGGTGAACTGAACCCCCCCGAAATCGTAAACGGCGGGGGTATGGAGTTCATACACCAGCTGATGTTCTTCAGTAGTCCTCCTCCTTTTACTCCCCACCTGACACCATCCCCGGCTGGAATTTTCTAACGACAGGGTAGTGCTATGCAGATAATTACTTGATTAATTTGTATACAAATTTATTTGTGATTTTTCAGTTTCATCATACATCATTAGATACCGAAGTTGACTCAAACTCCAACCCAGACCACGCCAATGCAGATTGTGAAATAAATGAGAGCCCACCTGTAGGTGTCTGAACATTGACAGGTCAGTGAGACCAACCTCCAGCTTGTCCTCCTCCCCGTAAATGACCAAATTAATGAGTTATTTAATTAGTATGTAATTATTATTTAATTAGTACTTAATTGATAATAATTATTACATTATTTCGAATGCATCATAGTATGTCAATAGTTCCACACCTGAAAGTTGCTGAGTATTGAATGGTCAGCAATACCAGCCTTCAGCCTGCCCACAGATGACCAAGTTGAATCAAAACCCAACTCATCCAAATCCAATGCATGTCGCACATAAATAATAAACACGCGTAAAAAAACTAATGAAAAAACTAATAAAAAATATTTCCGCACCTGTAAGTTGCTGAGCATTGACAGGTCAGTGAGACCAGCCTTCAGCCTGCCTTCCTTCCTGCAGATGACCAAGTTGAGTCAAACCCCAACCCAGACCAACCCAATGCATGTCCCGCATATATAATAAATTATAAATTTGTAAACAAAACATTAGTAAATAAATGAATAATAAATAAACAAGTAAATAAGTAAATACGCAAATAAATAAAAAATATTAATAATAATACATGATTTTCCCACCTGTAAGCTACTGAGCATTGAGAGGTCAGTGAGACCAGCCTTCAGCCTGCCCTCCTTCCCGTAGACGACCAAGTTGGTGAGAGATGAATCTGACGGCATCTTGGGAAGGTAGGCCATATACTTCGACAGCTCCCCATCCTCCCACAGAATCAAGGTGGCTATGCCGCTCAAATCACTTGCACATTTTGCCTGTTTGCATATAGTGTGTTCATAAATAAATAATTAATAAATAAATAAATAAATAAATATCCAAATCTAGAATTGTTGATATATTGTGAACTGTGAACTGTGAACTGTGGCTAGAATCGATGAATCAATAAATAGTATGATTTATTACAAAGCGTGAGGTTGAGGGGGCCAGCTCGTTTGCTTGCACTGGGGCCAACCACCAACAAGTGGAGTATTCAAGTATGCAGGCTATGTATTCGTATTCAGCTACATGTAGTTAGATAGCTCCCCATCCTCCCACATAATTTTCACTTTGGTTTTCTTTTTGCTCATTAAAAATTTGGATTTTGATTTTTATTATCATTGAAATTTGGATATAAATTTGTATGCTCATAGAAATTTTATTTTTGGATTTTATGCTCATTGAAATTTTGATTTTTAATTTCATGCTCATGTAAATTTTGATTTTGATTTCTGTGCATCTCTTTGGATGCGCATAGATTTTTCTAGGGTTGTGAAGTACGATATCATATAGATATACCATATGATATATTGTACGATATCATATGATATATCAAACAATATTGTATGACATACAGCACGATATTGTACCATATATCAATGTATTGTATTATCTTGTATTAAATATTGCCAGGCCCCCACCCAACCTTTGCCCCACCCACCCCACACTGCCCCCTCCCACCCCACACTGCCCCCACCAACCTTTGCTCCCACCCACCCACACTGCCCCCACGCACCCACCCTGCCCCCACCCACCCCATACGGCAATCTAAGGGTCCTGTACTATATTGACATCCCTATAAAAAGGTTTACCTGTATGTGTGTTAAGTACAATCCAGAGGTAGTAAGTTTTTTTTTTTTTTTAGTTGTGAAAAGGACTTTCACCCAGGAGGTGGGTCTCCGAAAAGGTAGACAGGAAATTGCCCAAGCTTGAGACTTTAAGACAATTAGACTTGAAGGACTTACACGAGGTCTTGAAATGGTTATGCTATAATTGAAATAGTTATACTATAATTGAAATCATTCTATTATATATCTTCACGTCATTCATCATGGGCATGATCATCCTCGCCATCCTGTTGAACCGAGTTAAATTTGAAATCATTATACTAGAATTGAAGGCAATTAGACTTGAAGGACTTGCACAAGGTCTTGAAATGGTTATGCTATAATTGAAATAATTATACTAGAATTGAAATCATTACACTAGAGTTAAATTTGAAATCATTATACTAGAATTGAAGGCAATTAGAGTATAAGGATTAGCGCAAGGTTTAGTATTAGAGATAAGTAGATAACTATAATTTAGTTTAAGATAACTAGGCTAGAAGGACTTGCACAAGGTTGAGTATTAGAGATAATTATACTAGAATGTAAGGCACTTAGACTATAAGGACTTGCACAAAGGACAAGTATTAGAGATAATTAGACTAGAATGTAAGGCACTTAGACTATAAGGACTTGCGCAAGGTTGAGTATTAAAGATAATTATACTAGAATGAAAGGCACTTAGACTATAAGGACTTGCGCAAGGTTGAGTATTAAAGATAATTATACTAGAATGTAAGGCACTTAGACTATAGGACTTGCACAAAGGACAAGTATTAGAGATAATTAGAATAGAATGTAAGGCACTTAGACTATAAGGACTTGCACAAGGTTGAGTATTAAATATAATTATACTAGAATGTAAGGCACTTAGACTATAAGGACTTGCGCAAGGTTGAGTATTAAAGATAATTATACTAGAATGTAAGGCACTTCGACTATAAGGACTTGCACAAAGGACAAGTATTAGATATAATTAGACAAGAAGTACTAGCGCAAGTTTGAGTATTAAAGATAAGTATAATAGAATTGGAGATAATTAGATTAGAAGGACTAGCACAGCCTTGACAATTGAAGACGGTTACATACCTGTTCGGGGTCTGACAGCTGGAGGAGTTGCACCGTGGTGTCGCTGACATCAATTGAAGTTGCAACGTCAGGCAGCCGGCTGCGCAGCTCCTGTGGATCAGATGGGTGGGAGGGAGGGATGGGTGGGAGGGAGGGAGGGATGGGTGGGAGGGTGGTTGTGAGTGAGTGTGTGTGTGTGTGCTCGTCATGTTGCATGAGACACCCAGGTTGCCTAGGAGTTGTACCACAGTGCCGCTGGCATCCATTGAAGTAGCCAAGTCAGGCAGCCGGCTGTGCAGCTCCTGTGGAACAGATGGGTGGTTGTGAGGGATGGGTGGGAGGGTGGTTGTGAGTGTGTGTGTGCTCATCATGTGGCATGAGACACCCAGGCTGTCTAGGAGTTGTACCACAGTGTCGCTGGCATCCATTGAAGTAGCCAAGTCAGGCAGCCGGCTGCGCAGCTCCTGTGGAACAGATGGGTGGGTGGGAGGGATGGGTGGAGGGTGGTCGTGAGTGTGTGTGTGTGCTCATCATGTTGCATGAGACACCCAGGCTGTCTAGGAGTTGTACCACAGTGTCGCTGGCATCCATTGAAGTAGCCAAGTCAGGCAGCCGGCTGTGCAGCTCCTGTGGAATAGATGAGTTGGGGGGATCAGGTTCTAGGGTTTACAGGGTGGGTGGGTTGGGTAGGTGGGTGGGGGATAGAAGGGAGGGGTGCCGGGGTAGGGTGGGTGGGGTGGGTGGGGTAAGGTTTTGGTTGGTTGGGGGTGGGAGTGGGGGGTGGGGGGAGGGGCAGACAGATGGGCATTTATATTTTCTTATCTAATCTTAGGGTACTCCATTTGGCAATTTGACGATGTGTCGATATATTATTCTCCATATCAACTCCTTCCAACTCAGATCAATAGGTTCTCAAACTCGAACCTTTATATTTGCCTGCCCTAACTTTGTAAAATTAGACAGCTCCTCAAGACCCCAACGGTGACATTCAGGTGAATTGTTCCATGCTTTTTCAGCCATGTGGGATGACAAAGCACTGACCTACTCCCCCCCCCCCCCCCCCCCCCCACACACACACACACCTCACCCCCCCACCTCTCACACACACAAACACACAATACACAAACACACAAAACACCCCACCACCCCACACACACATATCAGAAGCACTGACCTACCCTCCCACCCCACCCCACCCCACCCCCCACACACATATCAGAAGCACTGACCCCCTCCCCCCACCCAACCCCCACACACACCACACCACACCACACCACACACATATCAGAAGCTCTGACCTGGAGGTAGGGCTTGGTGGCACCTCCATACAGAAGCACAGTCTGAGCATCAATCGAGGCACCTGCAACAACAGATTGGATGGGATGGGATTGTTACCACTGTGTTTCTTTCTGGCTACTAGCAGCAGCTTCTCGGCAGCTCCCTGAGCCAGCCACTGGGCGAAACCTCAAAAATGCCGCAGAGCTAGAAAGCTGATTAAGTTAGCTTCAAGGTGCACTACGTTGCTGTAGGTTTGGCTGATTAGCCAGCCAGGGGAGCTGCCAAGAAGCTGCTGCTCGTAGCCGAAATAAAAACAGCGATTGTTACATTCTTTTCGGCTGAGATGATGATTTATTACTATTGTAGAATTAAATTTATCACTATAGCACGAACTCGGGGCCCCCGTCGGTTAGATGATTGTTTGGGGCTCAGTTCATCAGTGCTTGTTCTTTTTAAGCCCTTCCTATAAGGATGGGCAAGTCCCTTTAGCCTATTTGGCCTACCCCAGGACTACAACATACATACATTATTTTTAGCCATTCGAACGGAATCCTCAGTGTCCTTGGTTTGTGTTAGGAGACCCACCTCCTGGGGTGAAATTATTTTCACACAAAAAACTATGGGCCGTTAACCGTCTGGACATGCTTTTTGAGCCATTCAAACTGAATCCTTAGTGTCGCTGGTTTGTGTCGAAAGACCCAACTCCTGGGGTGAAATTCTTATCATAACTGTATGTTTGTATGTAAATTACAGTCTAGGGCGTAGAAAAAATAGGCAATTAGGCCTATTTCTATGGACCGGCATATATCTTATGATGTTGACCAAAGGCAAGTATGATATCATAGGATATCATACAAACCAGGGTACTACTAAGCGCGCGCGACAGCACGGTGCCGCGCTGCCTGTTTGAGCCTCTCTGCGCGTTTCGCGCAGTTTTTTCAACCCCCTGAGGGTGTAGCGCGCACTTTTTGCGCTTTTTGCACTATAAAGCGCTGACCAATTTGACGTTTGTGCGCTTTAAGCGTCGACCAATTTGGCAAGAAGTAGTACCCTGATACAAACTGCATTATATGCTATTGCAGGCTATTGTATAGAAATGGTAACTTCAGCCGGCATCATATAATATCATATGATTACATGATGCCGTATTGCCGTTCCCTACTACATATAGAAATGGTAACTTCAGCCGGCATCATATAATATCATATGATTAGATATGATGATGTTCATATTTGCCGTTCCCTACTACATATAGAAATGGTAACTTCAGCCGGCATCATATAATATCATATGATTACATGATGTCATATTGCCGTTCCCTACTACATATAGAAATGGTAACTTCAGCCAGCATCATATAATATCATATGATAACATGATGTCATATTGCCGTTCCCTACTACATATAGAAATGGTAACTTCAGCCAGCATCATATAATATCATATGATTACATGATGTCATATTGCCGATCCCTACTACATATAGAAATGGTAACTTCAGCCGGCATCATATAACATCATATGATAACACTATAGATGTGTCATATTGCCGTCCCTACTATACTACATATAGAAATGGTACTTCAGCCGGCATCATATAATATCATATGATTTACATGATGTCATATTGCCGTTCCCTACTACATATAGAAATGGTACTTCAGCCGCATCATATAATATCATATGATTACATGATGTCATATTGCCGTTCCCTACTACATATAGAAATGGTAACTTCAGCCGGCATCATATAATATCATATGATTACATGATGTCATATTGCCGTTCCCTACTACATATAGAAATGGTAACTTCAGCCGGCATCATATAATATCAATATGATTACATGATGTCATATTGCCGTTCCCTACTACATATAGAAATGGTAACTTCAGCCGGCATCATATAATATCATATGATTACATGATGTCATACTTGCCGTTCCCTACTACATATAGAAATGGTAACTTCAGCCGGCATCATAATAATATATGCATATGATTACATTGATGTCATATTGCCGTTCCCTACTACATATAGAAATGGTAACTTCAGCCGGCATCATATAATATCATATGATTACATGATGTCATATTGCCGTTCCCTACTACATATAGAAATGGTAACTTCAGCCGGCATCATATAATATCATATGATTACATGATGTCATATTGCCGTTCCCTACTACATATAGAAATGGTAACTTCAGCCGGCATCATAATAATATCATATGATTACATGATGTCATATTGCCGTTCCTACTACATATAGAAATGGTAACTTCAGCCGGCATCATATAATATCATATGATTACATGATGTCATATTGCCGTTCCCTACTACATATAGAAATGGTAACTTCAGCCGGCATCATATAATATCATATGATTACATGATGTCATATTGCCGTTCCCTACTACATATAGAAATGGTAACTTCAGCCGGCATCATATAATATCATATGATTACATGATGTCATATTGCCGTTCCCTACTACCTATATGCACCCGAGGTGCTCTGGAATATGTGTACCAGGGTGATTCAAAGTGCGCGCTTTTGCGCTTTTGAGCGCTGACTTTTTGACCCCCTGTGCGCTTTAAGCGCACTTTTTTGCAACCCCTTGTGGGCGCTGCAAGCAATTTTTGCCCTTTTTGCACTACAAAGCGCAGTTTTTTTGTTTTCAAGTGCACTAAAGCGCTGGCCAATTTTGCCATTTGAAGTACCCTGATGTGTACTTGAAATTGAAATTGAAATCGACAAAAAATGCCTAAAATGATACAAACATAGTATGTATGTTATTGTTTAGGATACCGTACATCGGTGGAAGCAGGCCAGTGTTGACCTGGCACACTGTACCTGTGATTTTGAAGATGGTTGAAAGACCCCCCCCACCCACCCACCCCACCCCACACCCCAGGTTGTGGAGTGGGCTTGTCTTGGGTCAACTATGGCCAGCCTATGACAATATAATCTACTACTGTACCTTACATAGGATAGCCACATGCACACAATAGGATAACCACCTGCTGGCCACCCTTCAAATATAGTTTACATTACTTCACTCGCCTGTGATGCATAGCTTTTCTGATCAGCTACGAGCAGCAGCTTCTAGATAGCTCCCTTAGCCAACCACTGGGATAAGACCCGAGATTCTAACAAGAATAGAAACCTGATTTTATCAGCTTCCAGATGCATGACAAAAGCTATGCAGCTATGGCTTGACACATCCCACAGCTTAATAAATTGATTCTCAAGGGTGAGTCGGTAAACGCCGTATTGCAATATGTCAAAATATCACGAAGACATGATCCACGAAGGTCCCAATAATATTACAGGACATTGTCATTTTCAGGTCAATGTTGACCCAAGGCAAGGCAGCTCCACAACATCCAGACTGGCCTTACAAGCTCCAACCAACCTCCAGTAGAAAATCCCTAGGTAAAAGGAATAAATCAATGTGGCAAATATGATGGAACAATTATTGGTGTTTGGCCCCAGTGCAAGTAAATGGACTGGCCCCCTCAACCGTTCGTCTTAATACGAGGCGTACCATTATTTCTCTGTGAAATACAGCTGGACCAACTCACATGAAACGACTTGTCCTTCCGCCAGAGGCACGGCATTCGGGGCATGGAGTAGCAACAGAAGGAGTGCGAAAGCAGATAATATCTGGCGAGGTCGCATCATGGACGACTTATCAGGGCCTGTAGGGTAAGCCGGGGCGGTAATCGCTGGCTATCAATCAGCTAGCTGCAGCAGCCGGTATCTCGTAGCTTTTCCAATATTTTATGGTCTGTCGTCTGCTTACAAATTACAGCCTCACTAGTCTTAGCTCGAGTTGAAATTGCTAGGTAGCTGATGATATAGTGGTGATTTGTCAAAGGGAGGGGTGCTTGATCGAGTTTAAGGGGCGAGGAATGCTGGAATGCTCCGTTGCTCACTGATGTAGCAGCCTGATTGATGTACGAATGAATAAGGCTTGTGGTTCAAATAATGCTGGAAGGAGAAAGCCAGATAAAATTAAAAAGAGTGACGGGGGAAAAACGGATTGTTGTTGAGAGATGAAACGACGGCAGATTACCCACTTGATCAATCAAAGTATGCTGGTAGGCCAAAGCGGCCGCTGAGATACGGTCTCAAATTGTCTGCTACTTCCAGGACAAAGATAGCCACAACCAAATACTTTTTTCTGAAGTGCGCGTACACCGTTCGACGTGTAACTATATATATATACATGCTAAAAACCTCCAGAGGAAGAAAGCAGCCGGTGGTGAGTCGCAACTGCTGGTCCCGTAAAACGTTATCCGCACGACTTGACAGGTCACCTGACAAGTCACGTCGACGGCCAGCCCTGCCTCGCATCCATGGATGCATCCAGTCATTCGTCATACCGACCTGTCACCTCACCAGTTGCAATAAGGCGCCAGGCCGTGGCACATGTGGCGCCTTAAAACGGCGCCTTACTCACATTAAAGTGGACCCTCTCACTCCGGGTATTTTAAATCATAGACAATGCCTGATACATGCATACTGATCAACAATCTCCAACTAAACAGTTCTGTAAAATGGCCGCGATCAACAATCTCCAAGCAAATTAAATCTCAAAGGATGGTTGTACAAAGTATTCAAAGAAAGCTTATATCCCAAAGCGGTTGGTGGTTGGCCCCAGTGCAAGCAAACGGGCTCACCCCCTGTACCTCGTACTATTTGTTACCGTATTTGTTTATGTTTTAAAGGAATTTGGGATGGTGGCTCTGGTGCAAGCAAGCGAGCTGGCCCCCTCAACCTCACGCCTCTTAATAAGGCGTACCTCGAGGCGTACTATTTATTGATTGATCCAAAATCGTGGTGGCCAATGAGAATGAGAATGGAGGTGGTGCTAATGGTGGTGTTGGTGGTCAAGCGTAATACTACGGTAGTGTTGATCAGGATGGAGAAGAACAGCCCAGACTGCGTATCACTCCATTGTCTATTTGTCAATTAAAATATATGTTTTGTAATGTGTGTGTAGGGTGTGGGTGGGGGGGTGGGGGGTCGTGTGTCTTGGGTGCTGGTACAAGGGTTACCCTTGTGGTCACACTACAAGTTACCCGAAACAAGTCGCGAAGCTGCTCCGACTGAAAAAATAGAAGGATGCCCTGCTGGGTCCCCTGGAGGTTGGCCCTGGGGCTCGTGCGTAGTACTGGGTGAGTCGGACTAGGTTGCGGTGGCGGGTTGTAGTACGGGGGCGGTGAGCTATTGTATGCATTCAGTTACGGCTATGAAGGGTCGGAATACACGGGTAGCGATGATAGGTGCTGAGTAGGGATGCCACTTATGAAGGGACGTTGTGCGTGAGGGAACGAAAGTAATGAACGGCGATGGGTATAGGTCGCGTCAACCGGGTCCAGGGTGTGTGTGCCAAGGGGGGGGGAGGGGAGGGGGGCAGGGGGCAGTCAGCTAGCCAGTCGGTCAATTGTGATTTATGAAGTACCCTATGCTCTTAACCTCCCAAAATCGCCGCGGGTATGAAGACGTATCTCCCCCCCCAACTTTACTACAGGGGGGGGGGGGGGGGGGGGGGGGTACCTGAAGAGAAGCAGGGAAGGTCGGTAATGTCGTGGTTTCGGCAGTGGTCTCGACGAATCCCGGTGGTTTCGCCATGTTGAGCTACCGTCTTGTGGTTTCGACCGGTGGTTTCGGCAGTGGTCTCGACGAATCCCGGTAGTTTCGCCATTTTGACACAGGTTTCGCCATTTTGATCAACCGTATGGTGTTGTCGATGCATAGGTCTGGCTGCCTTCGGGCCGACTAACTGCTCGCGAATTGACGGGAAAAGTCACGCCGTGCACTCAAGGCTTGTTGTCTAGTTAGCACTTACACGGATGTAACAATTTCAATTTCAATTAGCACTGGTCAAACAGGGTCGCCCCCTGCCCCATAACCCATTCTCTTGGGATTCGTCATCGATCAAGTTGAAGCTCAAACTGAACTGGCCTGAAAGGGAACAACTACCATGATCAGTACCGCCAGAATCCCGATTTTGCTAAATGCTGACGATATCGTCTAAATGGCAAGAACATAAGTACAAGAAAAATGGCAAGAACCGAAGTACAATAAATCGTCAATGCCGTTTAATATTTCTGCCTTGATCACGGGGCCCATAGCCAAGAGTATGGGCTGACCACTAACTTGTAAAAACTGCGATGATGGTATTTGGGGTAAATAATTCAACAAGTAGAGGAAAATAAATACACATCTATCTGTTGCCTTCAATTTTTCTCTACTGCTGTTCCGGGTTGTGCACATAATTTCTATTGATAGTTGCAGACATAGCAATGAACGAATACAGGTCAGACAAACTCTTTCATAGGAGTGGCAAAGCCATTCGAATTGAATCCTTGGTGCCGCTGGTTTGTATCGGGAGACCCACCACCTAGGGTGAAATACCTTTCAGAACTTCAAAAAAACATACGGTAGTCAAAACCAAAAGTATATAACGAATATTACCTAAACAAAATATAATTATTCACAGCTAGCACGATGGTGGTGATGCTCGTGCAAATGCCGCCAACCATCTCTGACTACAAAAACGCTCCTGCAAGACCCCACCGTCCTCAGCTCAGACAAAGAGGAGGCGTTGAAACACGGGGCTTCATCAATGGTCTGATTCGTTCTTCGCAGGTAGTGTGATGATGATGCATGTGAAGCTGCCACCAAGACCATCCCTGGCTACCAAGACACTCCTGCGAGACAAGCTCAGACATAGAAGAGGACTTGACGCACGGGGCTTCATCAATGGTCTGATTCGTTCTTCACGGCTAGTGTGATGGTGTTGATGCATGTGAAGCTGCCACAAGACCATCCATGGCTACCGAAGACCTTCCTGGCGAAACCCAGCTCAGGCATAGAGGAGGACTTGACACACAGGGCCTCATCAATGCTCTGATTCGTTCTTCACAGATAGTGTGATGGTGATGATGCATGTGAAGATGCCACCAAGACCAACCCTCAGTCCCTGACTGCCAAGACGCTCCTTTTAGACCAGCTCAGACGTAGAGGAGGCGTTGACACAAGAGACTTCATCAATCGTCAAACATAATCTTCACCGCTAGTGTGATGGTGATGATGCATTTGAAGCTGCCACCAAGACCAACCCTGACTACCAAGACGCTCCTGCGAGACCCCACCAACATCAGCTCAGAGCCTCAGACATAAAGGAGGCATTGACACACGGGGCGTCATTGATAGGCGGATAAATTCTTCACAGCTAGTGTGATGGTGAGGATGCATGTGAAGCTGCCACCAAGACCATCCCTGACTACCAAGACACTCTGGTAAGACCAGATGACGTAGAGGAGGCGTGGAGACAAGGGCCTTCATCAATGGTCTAACACATTCTTCACGGCTAGTGTGATGAATGATGGGTGCATGTGAAGCTGCACCTCAAGACCATCCATGGCTACCAAGACCCTCCTGGGAGACCAGCTCAGAAGTAGAGGAGGTGTTGATACAAGGGATGCATCAATGGTCTGATTCGTTCTTCACAGCTACTGTGAAGGTGATGATGCATGCGAAGCTGCCACCAAGACCATCCCTGGCTACCAAGACGCTCCGCGAGACCCCACCGTCCTCAGCTCAGACGTAGAGGAGGTGTTGATACACGTGAATATACTAAATACCACCAAGACCATGGGGTACCTGATGGGGTGCTGTGGAAGGAAGAGAGGCCACTGCTAAACCCATCACCCCCAGCTCAGACTTAGGGGCGACCCTAGAGGCTTCATCAATGGACCGATACCTTCTTCACAGCTAATATGATGGTGATAATGCATGTGAATATACTAAATACCACCAAGACCATGGGGTACCTGATGGGGTGCTGTGGGAGGAAGAGAGGCCACTGCTAACCCCATCACCCCCAGCTCAGACTTAGAGGCGACCCTAGAGGCTTCATCAATGGACCGATACCTTCTTCACAGCTAATGTGATGGTGATAATGCATGTGAATATACTAAATACCACCAAGACCATGGGGTACCTGATGGGGTGCTGTGGGAGGAAGAGAGGCCACTGCTAACCCCGTCATCCTCAGATCAGACACACAGGAGACCCTAGAGGCTTCATCAATGGACCGATACCTTCTTCACAGCTAGTGTGATGGTGATGATGCACGTGAATATGCTAAATACCACTAAGATCATGCCTGACCACCACGACGCTCCTGTGTGTGCAAGGTAAAGTTAGAAAGTTAGGACGGATACGTTCTTCACAGCTAATGTGATGGTGATGATGCACTGTGCCATATGCTAATACATACTAAGACCATGCCTGAAGCCACCATGACGCTCCTGCGTGTGCAAGGTCAAGTAAGAATGTTAGTGTCGGATACGTTCTTCACAGCTAGTGTGATGGTGATGATGCTCGTGAATTTATTTATCTCTCTCTCTCTATATATAAGGGGGTGGGTGGGTGGGGGCAGGAAAAAAGGTGCCGTACCTCATCTTTCGCTTTTAATAGAGCTTATCCTCGGTCTGAGTCGACTCGATTATTTGTTTTTGTGTTGCCCCAAAATAATGTTGAACAGGAAGTTGGAGGGTCTCCCAAAGTTTTCTGACCCAAATCTTAATAGCGATAAATGACGTTTGGGCTACCCCATGAAAGATGGAAGAGCATAAATGGATAGGGCAAGAAAAGTTCTTTCGAATGACCCCCACTGCGGGTGGGGGGTAGGGGGGTAAGGGTTTTTTAGGGGGGGGGGGGGGGGGGGCTTAAAAGCTTGTTTTCAAATTTGTTTACATGGGTTTGCATGAATGCATGGATTTTATAGGTTTTAATAAGTGCATGAATGGACGGATTTAATGGGTTTGAATAAGTGCATGAATGGACGGATTTAATGGGTTTGAATAAGTGCATGAATGGATGGATTTAATGGGTTTGAATAAGTGCATGAATGGATGGATTTGATGGGTTTGAATAAGTGCTTGAATGGATGGATTTAATGGGTTTGAATAAGTGCATGAATGGACGGATTTAATTGGTTTGAATAAGTGCATGAATGGATGGATTTAATGGTTTGAATAAGTGCATGAATGGATGGATTTAATGGGTTTGAATAAGTGCATGAATGGACGGATTTAATTGGTTTGAATAAGTGCATGAATGGATGGATTTAATGGGTTTGAATAAGTGCATGAATGGATGGATTGAATGGGTTTGAATAAGTGCATGAATGGATGGATTTGATGGGTTTGAATAAGTGCATGAATGGATGGATTTAATGGGATTTGAATAAGTTGGCGCATGAATGGATGGATTGAATGGGTTTGAATAAGTGCATGAATGGATGGATTTAATGGGTTTTAATAAGTGCATGAATGGATGGATTTAATGGGTTTGAATAAGTGCATGAATGGATGGATTGAATGGGTTTGAATAAGTGCATGAATGGATGGATTTGATGGGTTTGAATAAGTGCATGAATGGATGGATTTGATGGGTTTGAATAAGTGCATGAATGGATGGATTTGATGGGTTTTAATAAGTGCATGAATGGATGGATCAACATCTAGTACTCTACGTTGATAGGAGAAATGTCAAGCTCAAGCTCAGCTACACATCAGCTACATCAGCTACACATCAGCTACACATCAGCTCGAAAAATGAATAAAAGATAATGCCTGGAGGGGCGTGGTGTCAAGGGGACCCTCCCGTACGCCGCAGCTGGGGAAAGTCACCATGGTAGACATAGTAAGTGTCACCCTCCAGGCAGTAGGGACTCCTTCATGCGACATGTAAGTAATTAGCCATAGCCATGGCAAAGCGCATGAACAGGGTGCCTGCAATATAATAAAATATAATAATATAAAATATAATATAATAATAATATAATAATAAAGCAATATTGGATGGTGGTGGTACATTGGGGAGCTGAAATATCTTCTTCACTTATTGTTTTTTACCATGAACTTTCCAAGCGGCTGCACACAGGCTAGACTGCTTACGGTCGAGGGTTGCTTTTGGGCACCCATGTTTTTAACATGGCACATTGAAGCATCACTCCAACCTTCCAATAATGCGGTGAATTCTCGCCAATCAACAGGGTGGCCCTGGAATGAAGGATATCCTCCCGTTTCCTCCACCGTTTTCCAGAAATCCACAAACGAGTCTGAAGGGCAGAGGCCGGCTGAACAGTTGATTTTGGTGTCCAACAAAGAGTGAGCGTATATTGTCCTTCTAAGACGGTACCAAACCTCTGCCCCTTAGAACAGTTGGTTTTGTGTCAACAAAAGGAGCGTATATGTCTTCTAGACGGCTGGATCTGTCTGGTTTCTCCAAAAACACACAGCACGACACTAGGTATCATTTAACAACGTCAAAATCACGATGTGCTGATCTGTCTGGGTTCTCCACAACACCACACACACACACACTAGGTCTCATTTACAACGTCCGAAGCTGAATGTGCTATCTGTCTGTTTCTCCAAAACACACACACACCTAGGTTTTCACCTACAAGGACAAAAGCAATTTGCTGGATACTGTCTGGTTCTCCAGAACCACAAATACACCACCAGGTCTCCCACTTAGAGCGTCCGAGCAGATGTGCTGATCTGTCGGTACTCATTAACACCACACACCAGGTCTTCACTTACAACGTCCGAAAAGCTGATGTGCTGATCTTCTGGTTCTCCACATAAACACACCACACCTACAGGTCTCACTTACGAGGTCCGAAGGCAGATGTGTGCTGATCTGGGTCTGGTTTTCTGCTTGTTTTTTGGGCAGCATTGGTTTCCTCCCTCGTCCTTTCCTACACACACGCAAGCAAGTCCACGTGCTCTGTACGTATGTATTTATATATGTATGTATGTATCGTTATGTATGTGTGGTACGTATGCATGTATTTTGTTAATGTACGAACGTTCATATTATTTAGTATGTAGTGCGTAATGTATGTATATGTTATGGTATGCATGCACACGGGCACTATCCTGGCTTTGTTCAGTATCTGATTGTTACTTTCGCCTGATCTTGCTTGCAACTTGACACCTAAAACGTATGTACGTTACATACATATGCACATAATGTATGTACTAGTTGGGTAAGCCCGTGTGGCTGTTTGGCCTTAACCTCTTCTCCATCTCAATCCCCATTCTTGTTTATCTCTCCTATCCACTTGAACTTTCCGTTGACCCTACCTTCATCTCTCCTTTCCCACTGTCCCCTGCCCCCATCTCCCCTCTCCCCCCCCTTTCCCTCCCCCCCATTCTCGTCAATCCCCCAATCCTCACCCCTGCGCCACCAATAAACACAACATTCTCTCCTACCCACTCCCCCTGAAGTGCCGCTATCTCAACCCGCTGAAATATCGGACTGCACAATCGAAAAGATTCACTCCCGAGCTTGTTCTTCGAGCAGATTTACACAGCAGGGCCTTCAGGAATGTGGTGTGGCCTTGACCTGGCTTGTCAGCCGCGCAACCACGTGGGTTCAGCAGCAACGGGGCAAACGTCGTTCTGGCAAGTTGCTTTGCACGCTGCTTGGGCAGCAGCAATAGGCCAAACGTTACAATTTCTTTCAAATTTCATCTCCTCCTTCTCAGTAGCGGTGCTAGGATTCTACGTTTGGCGAACAGCCCCGTTTCAGTGATACGATTGGTCTATCGGGGACAACCAAATGCTTATAACGAGCAGGGTCGGGGGTTCGATTCCCCCTACGGCACGCCTTAGCGTTGGCAGGTCGTTGTTCAACCGCGATGGTTAGCTTGTCCAGTTTGAGCGTGGTGACCGTTCTCGTGCCCGCGTAACGACGGGTTCTAATACCCGACGCCCCCACAGGGCGTTATCATACATTTGGCGAACAGTGTTTCCGGGTTCCATGCTGGGTCGCGTAGGGGACATGAATGCCTACAAAAAGGTAACGATAACGCCTGGTGGGGCGTGGTGTTAAGGGAGTCCGCCGTATGCGGTCTCCTACCTCAACTTGGACAAGCTTACCATCGCGGTTGACGAGACCTGCAACGCATGGGGAAGCGACCAATAGGGGGAGTGGAAACCCCGACTTTTTCATCGCTAACGCGATCTGGTCTATACCACAGACCATTGTAATATCACTGAAAGGGGCTATTGGACAGCCTCAAGAAGACACCGGATTGTAAACCAACAGTCCTGAACGCCATGGAAACTGCAGTTCGCTGGAGATGATTGACCTACACAGTTGGATGGCAGGATTTGTTTCCCAGCTATATAGCGATCGCTAGTTTTGCCACTCCCGTTTTAGCAAAATTATCGCTATAAAACCATAAAAAAAGTAATAGAATGGTACTATATATATATAGTGTGAAGTGCACCCAAGAATAGTCCTACAAAGATTAAAAATGTTATGTAAGTGATATATATTAATACATTTATGTCTGTTCCTGGTGCGAGAGTTCTTATTCATATCTTCATTAATATAATACTTAATGTGTAGAGTTTGATAGCTTCTTAGCTAGACTTAGTATAGCTATGGTATTATGTTTATGTGTCATGATCATTTAATTATTTGCTCTCACCGCCGGCCTCCTGCCTCCCCTCCGTCCCCGTGACATTCGTTCATTTCGGCTTGATATGTTTATATATATATGTATGTATACATGTATATTTATGTATGTATATTTATGCATGTATATATGCATATTTATGTATGTATATTTATGTATGTACATGATTGAATGTTGTACGCTATGTATACATACCTTCCGGATTCACTCGATTTTTTAGGCCACGTTTGTATACATACTTCCCATGTCCACCTCAATTTTTAAAGGCTCACGTTTGTATACATACTCCGGATTCACTCATTTTTAGGCTCAGTTGTATAACAATACTCCGGATTCACTCATTTTTTTAAGGCTCACGTTGCCACTGCTCACCGGTAGTTCTGCCCATTTCAAATTATTTATGTGTTTATGTATGTATGTGTGTATGGATGTACAAATGTATGTATGTGTGTAATGGCATGGTACACATGTATTAGTGTGTATGGATGTAAAATGTATTTGTGGTGGTATGGATGTACAAATGTATATGTGTGGTAAATGGATGCACGAATGCATGTATGTGTGTATGGATGTACAAATGCATGTTACGTGTGTAAATGGATGTCAAATGTATTTATTGTGTATGGATGTACAGAAATGCATGTATGTTCCATGATTTCTCATGGAAAGGAGAAAACACTGGCAACAGCTGTCCCACACACACTCACACACACACCACACTCACCACACATGCACCAAGTCACCACACGCACACGTCCACACACACACACGCACACACACACGCACACCAACACTCACATCACACTCACAGACGGAACCACACGCAACACACACTCACACTCACGGCGCACAACACACGCCTCCGCACACAACTCACCACACACACACTCACACTATCACACAACTTAGTGGCGCCATTCAATCTGTTTGGGCGGCCACAAGTTCATCCCAATTTGTTGGGTTGACCAGTTCAACCCAATTTGTATT
>JAJSRW010001195.1:0-12500 GCA_022414725.1 Microglena sp. YARC
GTTTTCACCACACACACCACACACAACACCACTCCAAGTTCTGCTCCTTTGGTTTTTTACACCACAACACACACACACACACACACACACTCCCCAAGTTTTCTCCTTGTTTTCACACACACACACACACACACTCCCAAGTTCTCTCCTTTGTTTTTTTACACACACACACACACACCACACCACACTCCCAAGTTTCTCCTTGTTTTTTACCACACCACACACACACCCACTCCCAAGTTCTCTCCTTGTTTTTTACACACACACCACAGCACACACACACACTCCCAAGTTTTCTCCTTGTTTTCACACACACACACACACACACTCCCAAGTTCTCTCCTTGTTTTTACACCACACACACACCACACACCACTCCAAAGTTTTCTCCTTGTTTTCACACACCCACACACACACACTCCCCAAGTTCTCTCCTTGTTTTTTACACACACCACCACACCACACAAACACACACACTCCCAAGTTTCTCCTTGTTCACACACACAACACAGACACACTCCCAAAAGTTCTCTCCTTGTTTTTTACACACACACACACACACACACACACTCCAAGTTTTCTCCTTTTTTCACACACACACAACACACACACTCCAAGTTCTCTCCTTTGTTTTACAACACACCACACACACCACACACTCTCCCAAGTTTCGTCCTTGTTGTTCACACGCACAACACACACACCACTCCCAAGTTCTCTCCTTGTTTTTTACACACACACACACACACACACACACACACACTCCCAAGTTTTCTCCTTGTTTCACACACACACACACACACACTCCCAAGTTCTTCCTTGTTTTACACACACACACACACCACTCCCAAGTTTTCTCCTTGTTTTCACACACACACACCACACACACTCCAAGTTCTTCTCCTTTGTTTTTTACACACACACAACACACCACACACACACACTCCAAGTTTTCTCCTTGTTTTTCACACACACACCACACACACACACTCCCAAGATTCTCCTTGTTTTTTTTACCCCACACACAACACACACACACACACCACACTCCCAAGTTTTCTCCTTTATGTTTTCACACACACACACACCACACTTCCAAGTTCTCTCCTTTTTTTACACACACAACACACACACACACTCCCAAGTTTTCTCCCTTGTTTTCACACACCACACACACACCACACTCCCAATTCTCTCCTTGTTTTTACACACAACACACACACAACACACACACACACCTCCCAAGTTTTTCTTCCTGTTTTCACACACACCACACACCACACAACTTCCAAGTTCCTCCTTGTTTTTTACACACAACACACACACACACACACACACACACTCCCATAGTTTTCTCCTTGTTTTTCACACACACACACAACACCACACTTCCCAAGTTTCTCTCCTTGTTCTTTTACACACTACACACACGTACACACCAACACACACTCCCAAGTTTTCTCCATGTTTCACACACACACAACACACACACACTTCCCAGTTCTCTCTTGTTTTTTACACACACACACACACACCACACACACCACACTCCCAAGTTTCTCCTTGTTTTCACACACACACACACGCACTAAACTCCCCACAATGTCATTTCCCTCTCCCCTTCGTTATTTTACACACTCACACACACACAACACACACACTCCCAAGTTTTTCTCCTTGTTTCTTACACACACCACACACACACTACGCACTCCCGAAGTTCCCTCCTCCTTGTTTGTTTCACCTCCACACCGACCACCACCACACACACACACACCACAATCCCGACTCCCCAAGTTTTCTCCCTAATTCGTTTTCACACCCCACCACACCCACACAACACACTCCCCAAGTTCATCCCTTGCCTCGAGCTCGTTTCTGTCCATACACCACACAGCACACACACCCACTACTCCCTCAAGATTTTCCCTCCTGTTGTATACAACACACAACACTCCCACAGTTCATCTTCCTTGTTTCTTTACACTAACACACAACACACAACACACATCATCACACACCTCCAAGTTTTTCACTTGTTTGTCACCACACCCACCCACGAGCGGAGCATCCACACTCCCAAGTTCTCTCCTTGTTTTTACACACACCACCAACACACACACACACACACATCCCCCAAGTATTTTCGTCGTGTGTTTTCACACACACACTACACACAACCACTCCCAAGTTCTCTCCTAGTTTTTTTACACACCAAACACCACACACACACCACTCCCAATTTTTTCTGGTATTTTCCACACGCACACACACAATCAACCACTTCCCACAAGTTCCGCCTCCGCTCCTTGTTTTCTACACACAACACACACCCCACACCACACAGTTACCACACTCCCCAAGGTTCTTCTCCTTCGATCAATCTAATTCACCACAACTACACACACTACACACTCCCATGTTCTCTTCCTGTGTTGCTTACACACACCCACACCACAACACAACCACACACATCACATCCCCAACGTTCTCCATTCGTTATTCACACACACCTCAACCCAACACAACTACACTCCAAGTTCTCTCCTATGTATTTTAACACACACACACACACACGACAAACATCACTCCCAAGTTTTTCTCCTTCGTTCTTCACACACAACACACTACACACACACTCCCCCAAGCAATCTCTCCTGTGGTCTCTTTTACAATTACACAGCCACACACACTACCACACACACTCCCAATTTCTCTCTTATTTTCCCACCACATCGACGATACCACACCTACAACCACACACAACACCACACACACCGACACTCCCCAAGTCTCTCTCCTTGTATTTTTTACACACAGCACCCAACTACACACACACCTTCCCCAAGTTATTCTTCCATTGTTTTCAACAACAGCACATCCACACACCACCTCCCAGGAGTTCCTCTCCTTAGCCTTTATTGTACCACCATCACCACACACACACTACACCCACCCTTATCCCACTCCCCAATGTCTTTCTCCCTTGGTTTTTCATCAGCACACACACACAACACACATTCAAAAGTTCTCTCTCCCTTGTTTAATACTTACACAACACGACACACCCCACATCACCACAACCTCACAGTTTTCTTCCTTGTCTTTCCCACCTAGCGAGAGCGACCACAACACACCTTCACCAAGTTTCATCCTCCTGTTTCTCTTAACACAGCACACACCATCCACCACAACACATACACTAGCCACCTTCCCAAAGTTTTTCACTCCATTTGTTTTCACACACACCATCACACACCACATCTTCCCCACAGTTCTCCTCCTCTGTTTCTTTAACACACACACCACACAGCAACACCACAACAACACACTCCCCAATAGTTTCATCTCATCTCTTAGCTTTTCACACATCACACTACCACCACCACACGAGCCACTCCAACAAGTAACTCTCCTTGATTTTACACAACACCACACACACACACACACACCACACACTTCCCAAGTTTTTCCTTACGATCTTGTTTTCAGCACACACACACCACATCACCACTCCCAAGTCTTCTCTACACACACACCACCACACAACACACCACAACCACCTACCACAAGTTTTCTTTTGTCTCCGTATCCTGCTCGTTCACACACACACACACACACTCTCCCACATGTTCCTACAAAGTACTCTTTTTGAATTTTACACACACTTTACACACACAACCACCACTCCAAGTTTCTTCCTTGGTTTCACACAACCACACACACAAACACTCCAACGTTTTTCCACCATCACTCTGTCTTGCTCTTTACACACACACGCACACACACACACAATCCCAAGACCTGTTTGTATTAACAACCACAACCCACACCCAACACACACACACACACTCACTAGTTTTCTCCTATGTTTTCACATCAACACTACCAACACACCACTCCCAGAGTTCTCTCCTTAGTTCTTTTTACACACACCAGCACACACCAACACCACCCACACACCACACCTAACTCCAATTTTTTCCATCCTTTGTTCTTCAACAAACACACAACCACACACACCTAATACTTTGCTCCTACACTTGTTCTTTTACAACACACACTCCACACAAACAACCCACACACACACCACACTGCCCACAGCTTATTCTCCTTGTTTTCACAAAACACACAACCAACACTCCCCCAAGTTCTCTCCCTTGTTTATCACACACCAACACAACACACACAACACTCCCCAAGTCTTTCCTCCGTACTGTGCTTTCACACCCACACACACACACAACAACTCCCACTTCGCCAATTTTCTCCTCCTTGTTTTTACTCACGAGCACATATACCACAACGACCAAACACACACCACCAACAAACCACACTCCCCAGTTTTCTCTTGTTTTCACCACACCACACACACACACACTCCCCAAAGTTCTCCTCCCCCATCCTTGTTTTTTACCACACACACAGCACACCGACAATCACCACGACCTCAATTTATTCCTCCTGTTTACACACAACACCACACACACACTCCACGAAGTTGTTTTTCACACCACACACACACACACACACACTCCAAGTTTATCTCCTTTGTTTTCACACACACCACACACACACTCTCACAAGTTACGTCTCGTGTTTTTACAACACACACACACACACACACACACACACACACACACACACACTCCCAAGGTTTTCTGTTGTTTTCACACCACACACACACAACTACTCCCAAGTCTCTGTGTCTTACACACACCCACACACACACACACACTCCCAAGTTTTCTCCTGTTTTTCCCAAGTTCTTCTCCTTTTTTTTACACACACACACATACCACCACCACTAATACCCCAAGTTTCTCCTCTGTTTCACCCAACACACAGTCCAAGTTCTCTCCGTTGTTTTTCTAACCACAACACCACAACACCAACTCCCAAGCATTTTTCCTGTTTTACACACACACACACACACTCAAGTTCTCTCCTTCGTTACGCAACACAAACACACACACACACACACACTCCCAGAGCATTTTCTCCCTATGTCTTTCACACACACACACCATCACAACACACTCCCAATTTTCTCCTTGTTTTTTACACACACACACAACACACACACATCACTCCCAAGTCACACGACAACACACACCAACTCCCAATTTCTCTCTTGTTTTTACACACCCACCACCACACACACCACACACACAACACACACTCCCCAAAGTTCCACACACACACAACTCCCAGTCTCTCTCCTTGTTTTTACACACAACACACACACAACACACTCCACTCCTGTTTTCACACACACACACACACAACACTTCCAGTTACCCTTTTTTTTCAGCAAACCACAACACACTCCAAGTTTTTCCTTGTTTCACACACCACACCACACACACTCCGTTCTCTCCCTTGTTTTTACACCCACACACACCAACAAAACCCCCCCCACACACAAACACACTCCAGGTTTATCTCCTTGGTTTTCACACACACACCACACACACATCCCCAAGTTCGTCTTCTTGTTTTCCACATTGAGTATCAACCCACACACACCACACACACAACCACTCTTACACACCACACACACTCCCAAGTTTTCTCCTCCATGTTTTGGTCCATATCTCACTCACAACACACACACACTCCCAAGTTCTCCCCTTGTTTTTACACACACACACACAATCACTACCACACACACTCCCAAGTTTTCTCCTTGTTTTCACAACACACACACACACAACACACTCCAATTCTCTCTCCTTGTTTTTGTACACACACACACACACCACACACACACCACTACACCCACAGCTTTTTTCTCTTCTGTTTCAACACACAACGCTCATCTTCTTGTTCTTTACACACCACACACACACACACACACAATCCCAACGTTTTCTCCTTGTTTTCTCACACACACCACAACACAGCACAAAGTTCCGTTTTTTACACACCACACAACACACAAACACACACACACACTCTCCCAAGTTCCATTCTCCCCTTGTCTCTTTCACACACACACACAACACACACACACTTCCAGTCACCCAACACTGTTCTCTCCTTGTTTTTTTTACACCACACACACAACACACACACAACTTCCCATTTTCTCTTGTGTTTCACACACACACACACACACACTCCCAGAGTTTTCTCTCCTTGCGATTTTTTTAACACACACACACACACACACACACACACACACACACTCCCAAGTTTTCTCCTTGTTTTCACACACACACACACACACACTCCCAAGTTCTCTCCTTGTTTTTTACACCCACTACACACACACACACACACACACACACCACTCCCAAGTTTTCTCCTTGTTCACACACACACAACACACACACACTCCCAAAGTTGTTTTTACACACACACACACCACCCACTCCCAAGTTCCTCTTTTTTGTTTTTTACACACACACACACACACACACACACACAACTCCCAGTTTTTCTCCCTTGTGTTCACACAACACACACACACACTCCCAAGGTTCTTCCCTTGTTTTACACACTTAACACACACACACCACACACACACACCACACACACTCCCAAGTTTTTCTCTTGTTTTCACACACACACACACACACACTCCCAAGTTCTTCTTGTTTTTTACAACACACACACCACACACACACTCCCAATTTTTCTCCTTGTTTGCACACACACACACACACACACGTCCCAGTTCTCTCCTTGTTTTTTACCACACACACACACACACACACCACTCCCAAGTTTTTCTCCTTTGTTTTCACACACAATCACACACTCCCAGTTTCTCCTTGTTTTTACAACTACACCACACACACACACAACACTCCAACTCGTTTATTCCTTTTCTTCACACACACACACAACAACCAATTCTCCTCCTGTTTTTATACACACTAACACTCACACACACACTCCCAAGTTTTACTCCTTATGTTTTCACACACACACACATATCACACACTCCCAAGTTCTCTCCTTGTTTTCTCATAATTTTTACACTACACAACCACACACACACACCACACACACTCCAAGTTGTCTCCTATTATTTGCACACACACCACACACACACAGTTTCTCCCAAGTTCTCCTCCATGTTTTTACACACACACACACACACACACACTACACACTCAACCAAGTTTTCTCTTTGTTTTCACACACACAAACGCCCACACACATCCCAAGTCTCTCCTTGTTTTTTTACACACACACACACACACACACACCACACCACCACTCCCCAAGTCTTATCATACCTCCTTTAGTTTTCACACGCCGCCCGACAGCATCCTTGTTTTTTACACACACACACACACCCACTCGCCCTAAGGGTTTGGTGTGGGGTTTTGTTCTCCTCCTTTGTTTTTTACACGACCACCAACACACGACACACACACAACACACACCCCAAGTTATTCCTCCCTTGTCTCCTTGTTCTTCACACACACACCACACACACACACCCAAAATGTTCTCTCCCTTGTTTTTTACACACACACACCACACACACCACACTCAAGCTCTTTCTCCCCTTGTTTTCACACCACACACACACCCAGGCACCACCTCCAGTTTCTTTTCCTGTTTTTTACACCACACACACACCACACACAACACATCAACCTCCCCACAAACTCCCCCAAGTTTTCTCCTGTCATTTGCACACACACACACACACCACCAAGTCTACTCCATGTTTTTTACACACACACACACACACACCTCCAAGCTTTTGCACCTTTATTCCACAACACACACACACCACCTCCCAAGATTCTCTCCCTTGTTTTTTACACACACACACACACACACAGCACAACACCACTCCCAAGTTTTCTCCTTGTTTTCACACACACACACACCACACCTCCCAATTTCTCTCTTGCTTTTTTACACACACACACCACACCAACACCACTCCCAAGTTTAATCTATTCCTTGTTTTTCACAACACACACACACACACACACACCTTCCCAAGTTCCTCTCTCTCTTGTTTTTTACATGTATTTTTCAGCAACACCACAACGACCACACACACACACTCCCCAAGTTTTCTCGCTTGTTATCACCACACAACAGACACACTCCAATTCTCTCCTTTTTTTTAACACACACCACACACACACACACACACACCTCCCAACGTTTCTCCTTGTTTCCTTTCACACACACACACACACACCACACAAACCTACTCCCAAGTGTCTTCCTTGTCTTTAATACACCCACCCACCACACACTCCCAAGTTCTTCTCCTGTTTCCACTTTTCACCACACACCACACACACACACACCACAACTTCACACACTCGCAAGTGTCTCTCCTTGTTTTTTTACACCACACAACACCACACACACACACACAACACACACACTTCCCAAGTTTTCCTCCTTGTTTTTTACACACCACACACACAACACCACACTGGTTACACTACACAGCACACACTCCAAGACTCTCTACACACACCACGTCCCCAATTTGCCTTCTCCTTCACAAACACACACACACACACACCACAACACACTCCAAGTTTCTCACTTGTTTCACACACAACACCACACACAATCCCAAGTTCCACCACCACACCACACTCCCACCTATGTTACACACACAACATCACAACACACAACACTTCTTTCCTCCTTGGTTTTCACACACACACCACCACCACACTCCCAAGTTCCTCTCTCTTGTTTTTTTACACACACACACACAACACACACCACACACACTCCCAAGTTTCTTCTCCTTGTTTTCCACACACACACACAACAGGTCTCTCCTTGTTTTTTACACACACACCCACACACCACACCTCCCAAGTTTTCTCCTTGGTTTTACCCACACACACACCACACCCACTCCACAGTTCCTCTCCTGTTATCTTCTACACACACACACACACACACACACAAACACACTACCCAAGTTTTCTCCTTGTTTTCACACACACACACACACACACACACTCCCAAATTCTCTCCTTGTTTTTACACACACACACACACACACACGTCACACACCCAGCAACACCCTCCAAAGTTTTCTTCCTTGTTTTCACACAACACACACACGCACTACCCCCAAGTTCTCTCCTTTGGTTTTTTACCACACCACACACACACACACACCAAACACAACACTCCCCTCTTTTTCTCACTTTGTTTTCACACAACAACACATCAACCACAACACAACTCCCAAGTTCCTCTCCCAATTGTTTTTTACACACACCAACACACAACACACACAGTCTCCCACTCCCAAAGTTTCTCTCCCTCTGTTTTTCACACACACACCACACCACACACTCCAAATGTTCTCTCCTTGTTTTTTACACACACACACAACACACACACTCCCAAGTTTTCTCCTCATGTTTTCACACCGACACACACACACAACTCCCCCAAGTTCTCTCCTTGTTTTGTTTTACACACTCACACACACACACCACACACACACACTCCCCAAGTTTTCTCCTTGTTTTTTCACCACACACACACACCACACACTCCGCCAAATTCTCTCCTTGTTTTTTTACCAAACACCACACACACACACACACACACTCCCAAAGATTTCTCTTGTTTCCACCACCACACACACACACCACAACTCCCAAAGTTCTCTCCTTGTTTTTTTAACGATCCAACACACACCACCACACACACACACACCACAACCAGCCATCCAAGTTCTTCTCCTTGTTTTCACACACACACACACACACCACAACTCCCAAAGATCTTCTCCTTAGTTTTTTACACACACACACACAACGCACACCACACACTCCACCAACTAACTCCCCAAAAGTTATTCCCTTGTTTTAACACACACACACACACACACACCAACCTCCCAAGTAAGTTCTCTCCTTGTTTTCTTACACACACACACACACACACACTCCCAAGTTTCCTTCCTCCTTGTTTTCACAACACACACCACACATCCACCAACTACAGGGCGGAGCCAGCGAGCTATACACACAACACACACCCCACCCCACTCCACAGTTTCTCCCTTGTTCTCTCACAACACACACACACACACACACATCAAAAGGTTGACTCCCAAGTCCTTCATTGTTTACACTACCACATCACACACCACACCCACCACCACACAC
The DNA here is from genome assembly GCA_022414725.1 of Microglena sp. YARC. NCBI lineage: Eukaryota > Viridiplantae > Chlorophyta > Chlorophyceae > Chlamydomonadales > Chlamydomonadaceae > Microglena > Microglena sp. YARC. The sequence goes on from JAJSRW010001195.1 coordinate 10,137, forward strand.
TCCCAAGTTTTCTCCTTGTTTTCACACAGCACTACACACACACCCACTCCCAAGTCATCTTGTATTTTACACACACACCTACACACACACACCACACACACTCCCAATGTTCTTCTCCCTTGTTTTCACACAACACTCACACAACCACTCGCCAAACGTTCTCTCTTGTTTTTACCACACCACCACACAACACACACACCTACACCACCACCACACACCACTCCTCCCATAGTTTTCCTTCTCCTCTACACACACACACACACACACACCGTCTTCTCCTTGTTCTTTCAACTCCCCAGATTTCTCTCCTTGTTTTCAACACACACAACACCACACACTCTCCTCGTTTCTTTTACACACACCAAGTTTTCCCTTGTTTTTACAAGTTTTCTCCTGTTTTACCCCACCCCCAACACCACACTCCCGTTCTCTCCTTAGTTTTTTTACAACACACACACACACACACACACTCCCCCAAGTTTTCTCTCTTGTTTTTCTCTTTGCTTCCACACACAGAACACTCCCAAGTTTTCCCTTTTTTTACACACACCACACACACCACACACACTCCAAAGTTTCCTCCCCTGGTTTTCAACACACACACCCACCACACACTCCAAGTTCACACACACACACACACACAACACACACACACCCCAAGTCCCTGTTTCATCACACAAACCACACACACCACTCCCATTCTCTCCTTGTTTTTTACCACACACACACACACACACACACACTCCCCAAGTTTTCTCCTTGTTTTTCACACACACACCACACACACACTCCCACAAGTTTCTCTCCTGGTTTTTACACACAACACACACACACACACTCAAGTTTTTCCTTGTTTTCACACACACACACACACACTCCCAAGTTTTTCTCTCCTTGTTTTTTACACACACACACAACACACACACCACAACCAAGTCTTCTCACTTGTTTTTTCACACACACACACTACACACACACTCCCAAGTTCTCTCCTTGTTTTTTTACACACACACACACACACACAACCACACACACCACACCACACAACACTCCCCAAGACACACACACACACACACACTCCCAAGTTCTCTCCCCTTGTTTTTTTTTTTTTACACACACACACAACACACAACACACACACTCCCAAGTTTTTTTCTCCTTGTTTTCACACACACACACACACACACCACACACTCCCAAGTCTCTCCTCCTGTTTTTTACACACACAACACACACACAACACACAAGCACACTCCCAAGTTCTTCTCCTGTTTCACACACACACACACAACACTCCCCAAGTTCTTCTCCTTGGTTTTTTTTTTTTACACACACACACACACTTCACACTTTCCTTGTTTTCACACACACACAACACACACACACACACAGCACTCCCAAGTTTCTCCTTGTTTTCACACACACACAACACACTACTCCCAACCACACACACTCCCAAAGTTCTTCTCCTTGTTTTTCGACAACACACACAGCCACACACACACACACAAAACACACACACACACACACTCCCCAAGACACCACACACACACACACACTCCCAAGTTCTCTCCCTTGTTTTTTACACACACACACCCATCACACACACACACACTCCCAAGTTTTCTCCGTTGTTTTGCACTCCCCAGTGTTTTTTACACACACACAACACACACACACAACTCCAAGTTTTCTCTTGTTTACTTTAGTTTTTTTACACACACACACACACACACAGTTTCACACACACACACACTCCTTGTTTTTCAACACACACGCACACACACACTTCAAGTTCTCTCCTTGTTTTCACACACACACACACACACACACACTCCCAACACACACTCCCAAGTTTCTTCTCACTTGTTTTTTACACAACACACACACACACATTATGCGGACTCCAAGTTCTCTCCCTGTTTTCACACACACACACACACACACCACACACACACTCCCAAGTTTTTTCCTTGTTTTCCACACACACCACACACACACACTCCCAAGTTCTCTTTGTTTTTTACACTGTCACACTCCCAGTTTTCTCTTGTTTTCACACACACAACTACACACACCACCACTCCCAAGTTCTCTCCTTGTTTTTTACACACAACACAACACACACACACCACACACACACTCCCAAGTTTTCTCCTTGTTTTCACACACACACACACACACACACTCCCAAGTTCTCTCCTTGTTTTTTACACACACACACACACACACACACACACACACACACACACACTCCCAAGTTTTCTCCTTGTTTTCACACACACACACACACACACACACTCCCAAGTTCTCTCCTTGTTTTTTACACACACACACACACACACACACACACACTCCCAAGTT
>JAJSRW010001195.1:27500-34333 GCA_022414725.1 Microglena sp. YARC
GTTTTTTACACACACACACACACACACACACACTCCCAAGTTGTCTCCTTGTTTCACACACACACACCCACACACACACTCCCAAGTTCTCTCCTTTTTTTTCACAACCACAAACACCCACACACACTCCAAGTGTTCTCCTTGTTTTTCACACACACACACACACACACTCCCAAAGTATCTCTCCTTGTTTTTTTACACAACAGCACACCACAACACACACCACACACTCCCAAGTTTTCTCCTGTTCACCACACACACACACCAACACACTTTTAAGTTCTCTCCTTGTTTTTTACACACACACACTGCACACACACACACACACACACTCCCAAGTTTTCTCCTTGTTTTTCACACACACACCACACACCTACCAAGTTCTCTCCTTGTTCTTTTACACACACCACAACTCACACACACACACACACTCCCAAGTTTCTCTTGTTTTCAGTTCACACACACACGACACACACTCCAAGTCTCTTCCTTTATTTTACACACACACACCAACACACACACACACTCCCAAGTTTTTTGTTTTCACACACACACACACACACACACTCCCAATTTCTCTCCTTGTTTTTTACATTACACACACACAACACACACACACACACACACACATCCCCAAGTTTTCTCCTTGTTTTCACACACACACACACGCCACACAACTCCCAAGTTCTCTCCTTGTTTTTTACACACACACATGGTCACACACACACACACTCCTCAAGTTGTCTCCTTGTTTTTTACACACACACACACACACCACTCCCACTCCAAGTTTCCAAGTCTCTTGTTTTTTACACACACACACACACACACACACACTCCCAAGTTTTCTCCTTGTTTTTCACACACACACACCCACACACACTCCTCTCCAAGTTCTCTCCTTGTTTGTTTACACACACACACCCACACACCTACACACACATTACTCACACACACACATCCCAAGTTTTCTCCTTGTTTTCACACACACACACACACACACTCCCAAGTTCTCTTGTTTCTTGTTTTTTTACTTGTTTTTTACACACACACACACACACACACACACACACACTCCCTCCAAGTATATATATTGTTTAACTCCTTGTTTTCACACACAACACACATTGGTAGCACACACACACTCCGCAAGTTCTTCTCCTTGTTTTGTTAGCACACACACACACACACACACACACAATTCTCCCAAGTTTTTTCACACACACACCACACCACACACACACTCCAAGTTCTTCTCCTTGTTTCCTTCCCAAGTTTCTCCTTTGTTTTTACACACACACACACACACACACACTGCCTTGTTTTTCTCTTCCTGTTTTCTTACCCAAGTTCTTCCTTTACCACGTATCGCTTTCACTCTACCCACACACACAAACACACTCCCTTTTTTACAACACACACACACACCAAACACCTACAACACACACTCCCTATCCGCAAGTATTATCGCCTTGAGTTTGTGCCTCTCACTTTGGTCACACACACACACACACACACTTCCCAATTCTTTCTTCTTGTTTTTGTACACACACACACACACACTCCCAAGTTTCTCCTTGTTTTTCACACCACACACCACACACACTGCCAAGTTCTCTCCTTTGTTTTTTCACACCACACACACACACACACACACCACTCCCAAGTTTTCTCCTTGTTTTCACACACACCACACACCACACACTTCAAGCATCTTTCTGTTTTTTACGACACACACACACACACACACACACACTCCAATTTTCTCCTTGTTTTTATACACACACACACACACACACCCAAGTTTCTCTTCCTTGTTTTTTGCGCACCACACACTACACACTCCCAAGTTTTCTTCCTTGTTTCACACACACCCACCAACAACACACTTCCCAAGATCTCTCCTTGTTTGTCTCACACACAACACACACACACACACACACCTCCCAAGTTTTTCCTGCATGTTTTCACATCCACACAGCACACACACATCATTTGCAAAAGTTCTTCTCCTTGTTTTTTTACACAACACACACACACACACACACACACACACGACTCCCAAGTTTTCTCCTTGTTTTCACACCACAGCAACCACACAGGCACTCCCAATTTGTCTCCTTGTTTTTACACACGACACACACACACACCACACACCACCTCCCAATTTCTCCTTGTTTTCACACACGACACACACACACACTTCCCAAGTTCTCTCCTTGTTTTTACACACACACACACACACACACCACACTCCCAAGTTTCTCCTTTTCACACACACACACACACACACATCCCAAGTCTCTCCTTGTTTTTTACAACACACCACACACACACACACACATCCCAAGTCTTTCTCCTTGTATTTCACACCACACACACGACACACACACGACTTCCCAAGTTCTCTCCTTGTTTTTTTACCACACACACACACACACAGCACACACACACACAAACACACACTCACACAAGTTTTTTCCTGTTTTCACACAGACACACACACACACTCCCAAGTTCTCTCCTGTTTGTTGACACACAACACACACCACACACACCATTCGCCAAGTTTTCTCCTTGTTTTAACACACACACACACACACATTCCAAAAGTTCTCTCCTTGTTTTTTACACACACACACACCACACACCACTCCCAAGTTTTCTTCCTTGTGTTTTCACACACCCACACACACACACACACTCCAGTTCTCTCCTTGTTTTTTAACACACACACACACACACACACCACACAACCACACCACAAACACCACTCCAAGTTTTCTCCTTTGTTTTCACACACACACACACCACACACTCCCAAGTTCTCTCCTTGTTTTTTACAGCACACACACACCACACACACACATTCCCAAGTTTCTCCTTGTTTTTGAACACACAACACACACACACATTCAAAAGTTCTCTCCTTGTTTTACACACCACACACACACACACACACACACACACTCCCAGTTTTCTCCTGTTTTCACACCACACACAACACACACACACTGCGCAAGTCTCTTCCTTGTTTTTTACACAACACACACACACACACAACACATTACCTGCCAAGTTTTCTCGCTTTGTTTTCAGCACACACACACACACACTCCCAAGTTCTCTCCTTGTTTTTTACACCTCACACCACACACACACACACACCACTCCCAAGTTTTCTCCTTGTTTGCACACACACACACACACACACTCCCAAGTTCTTCCTTGTTTTTTACACACACACACACACACACACACCACAACACACTCCCAAGTTTTCTTCTTGTTTCAGCACACACACACACACACAACTCCCAAGTTCTCGTCCTTGTTTTTTACACACACACACCACACACACACACACACACTCCCAATTCTCTCCCGTTGTTTTTTACACAACACACACAACACACACACACTCCCAAGTTTTCTCCGTGTTTTCACACACACCACACACACACTCCCAATTTCTCTCCTTGTTTTTTAACGACAGCACACACACACACACACACACACACCCCAAGTTTTCTCCTTGTTTTTTCACCACACACACACACACCACTCCCAAGTTCTCTCCTTGTTTTTACACACACACACACACGCACGACACACACACTCCCAAGTGTTTCCTGTGTTTTCACACACAACAACACACACACTCCCAAGTTCTCTCCTTGTTTTTACGACACACACAACACACACCACCACACTCCCAGTTTGTCTCCTTGTTTTCACACACACACAGCACCACACACAGCTCCAAAGTTCTCTCCTTGTTTTTTACACACACACACACACACACACACACTCCCAAGTTTTCTCCTGTGTTTTCACACACACACACACACCACACTCCCAAGTTCTCTCCTTGTTTTTACACGACCACACACACACACACACACACCACACCGACTCCCAAGTTTTTCTTGTTTTCACACACACCAACACACACTCCAGTTCTCTCCTTTGTTTTACACACACACACACACACCACACAGCACAAACCCAACACACTATCCCAAGTTTTGCTCCTTGTTTTCACACCACACACACACACTCCCAAGTTCTCTCCTTAGTTGACACACCACACACACACACACACACACACATACACTCCCAAGTTTTTCCTTGTTTTCACACACACACACACACACACTCCAAAGTTTCTCTCCTTTGTATTTTACACACACAAACACCACACACAACACACACTCCCAAGTTTTCTCCTTGTTTTCACACACACACACACACAACACTCCCAAGTTCTCTCCTTGTTTTTACACACACACACACACACACACCACACACACACTCCCGAAGTTTCTCCTTGTTTTCACACAACCAACACCACACACACTCCCAAGTTCTCTCTTGTTTTTTACACACACACACACACAACCACACACTCCCAAGTTTTTCTCCGTTGTTTTTACACACACACACACACCACTCCCAAGTTCTCTCCTTGTTTTTTTACACACACACACACACACACACACACTCCCAAGTTTTCTCCTTGTTTTCACACACACACAGCACACCACACTCCCAAGTTCCTCTCCTGTTTTTTTACACACACACACACACACACCACACTCCCAAGTTTTCTCCTTGTTTTCACAAAGCACACACACACTCCAAGTTCTCTCCTTGTTTTTTACCAACACCACACACACACACACACACACACACCCCCAAGTTCTCTCCTTGTTTTCACACACACACACACACACACTTCCCAGTTCTCTCCTTGTTTTTTACACACACACCACACACACACACGCACTCCCAAGTGTTTCTCCTTGTTTTCACACACACACACACAGCACATCCCAAAAATGTTCTCTCCTTGTTTTTTACACACCACACACACACACACACCACTCCCAAGTTTTCTCCTTGTTTTCACACGCACACAACACACACTGCCCAAGTTCTGCTCCTTGTTTTGTTTACACACACACACACACACACACACACACACTCCCAAGTTTTCTCCTTGTTTTCACACACACACACACACACACTCCCAAGTTCTCTCCTTGTTTTTTACACACACACACACACACTCCCAAGTTTTCTCCTTGTTTTCACACACACACACACACACACGTCCCAAGATCTCTCCTTGTTTTTTACAACACACACCACACACACACACAGCACTCCAAGTTGTTCTCCTGTGTTTCACACACCACACACACACACACTCCCAAGATCTCTCCTTGTTTTTTTACACAGCACGACACACAACAACACACACTCCAAAGTTTTCTCCTTGTTTTCACACACACACACAACACACTCCCAAGTTCTCTCCTTGTTTGTTACACACACACACACACACACCGACTCCAAGTTTTCTCCTTGTTTTACACACACACACAACACACTCCAAGTTCTCTCTTTGTTTTTACAGCACACACAACACACACACACACACACTCCCAGTTTTTCTCCTTGTTTTTCACACAACACACACACACATACACATTCAAAAGTTCTCTCCTTGTTTATTGACACACACACACACACACACACACACACACACACTTCCCAAGTTTTCTTCTTGTTTTCACACACACACAACACACACACTCCCAAGTTGGTCTCCTTTTTTTTACACACACACACACACACACACAACACACACTCCCAAGTTTTCTCCTTTGTTTTCACCAGCACACACACACACACACTCCCCAAATTCTCTCTGTTTTTACACAACACACACACAACACACACACACTCCCAAGTTTTCTTCCTTGATTTTTCACCACACCACACACACACAGCACACTCCCAAGATTCTCTCTTTGTTTTTTCACACAACACGCACACACACACACACACTCCAAGTTTTTCTTCCTTGTTTTCACACACACACACACACACACTCCCAAGTTCTCTCCTTGTTTTTTTACACACACACACACACACAGCACACACACTCCGAAGTTTTCTCTTGTTTTCACACACACACACACACACACCACCCCCAAATCTCTCCTTGTTTTTACACACCCACGACACACACACACGACTCCCAAGTTTTCTCCTTGTTTTCACAACACACCACACACACCACTCCCAAGAGTTCTCTCCTTGTTTTTTACACTACGACACACACACACACCACACACACTCCAAGCTTTTCTCCTGGTTTCACACACACACACACGACACAGCTCCCAAGTTCTCTCCTTGTTTTTACACACACACACACACCACACACACACACACACACGACACTCCCAAGTTGTTCTCCTTGTTTTCACACCACACACACACACACACACACACACACACACACTCCCAAGTTTTCTCCTTGTTTTCACACACACACAACACACACTTCCCAAGTTCTCTCCTTGTTTTTACACCACAACACACCACACACACACACCCTCCAATTCTCTCCTTGTTTGTTTACACACACACACCACCACCACACACACAACACTCCCAAGTTTTCTCCTTGTTTTACACCACACACCACACACGACTCCCAAGTTCTCTGCCTGTTTTTTAACCACACACACACACACACACACACACACACACTCCCAATTTTCTCCTTGTTTTTCACACACACACACACACCACACTTCCCAAGTGTCTCTCCTTGTTTTTTAACACACACAACAACACACACACACACTCCCAAGTTTTCGTCCTTGTTTTCACACACACCACACACCACACTCCCAATTCTCTCCTTGTCTTTTACACACACACACACACACACACCTCCCAAGTTTCTCTCCTTGTTTTTACACACACACACACACCACACACACCACTCCAAGTTTTCATCTCTCTCTTTTTTC
>JAJSRW010001502.1:0-44127 GCA_022414725.1 Microglena sp. YARC
AGCCGAGGTTGTGTAGTACATTACAAAGTATAAGTACAGAGCAGTCTCGGGTTTGTAGTTGGCCGACTTACAAGTTATTTAGAGACTAGTGTAAAGTCAGGGTTGTGTAAGTGCCGAGCTTGTTACAAGAAGTATTATAGTAATGTCATGGTAGCATTGGTGGGTTGTGTGTGGTAGTGAGCATTCGTTTCAAAAGTATGACAAGGAAACTAGCGGTCTGCCAGAGCAGACACGTAGTGTGTTATGGTGCCCTTCTTAGCAAGACTAGTCATAGCTATCTGGTAGAAGCAGAGCAGGGTTGTGTACGTGCCACTTTACTAGATCATTAACTATTAGTTTCCGACAAAATGTACGCTAATTCTTGTTACGAATACGCAGTGAGCAGGTGGTTTGTGTAGTTGTCTCACTTCTATTATCGTATACTGTTAGGAATTAGTGGGGTTCCGGCCAGAGCATGGGTCTTGCTGTAGTGCCACTTAGCAAAGTATATTTAGAAAGCAGAGTAGAGTGGTGAGTGTGCCACTGTTAAAAAATGATAGCCTTTGCCAGAAAGTGCAGAGCAGGGTTGTGGAGCAATCGTCGCCAATTACAAGTTATGATGCAGTAGAAAGCGAGCCAGGTTGCAGGTTGTGAGTGCCACCTCTTACAACTATAGGAGAAAGTAACGCAAGGTTTGTAATCGCCACTGTTTACAAAGTGTAAGAGAGCATGATGAGGGTTGTGTTAGTGACCAGCTAACCAAATGTATAGGAGAAGGGCAGTAGTCAGGTGTTGTTGTGAGAGTCGCTTGCCACTTTTTACAGTAAGTATGGAGAAAAGCGAGAGCAGTGGGTTTTGTAGTGACCACTTTTACGAAAGTTGATATGAGAAGAGCCGGAGCAGGGTTGTGTAGTCCACTGTAGCAAAGTATATAGAAATGCAAAGCATGGGTTGTGTGGCCACTTAACAAAGTATAAGAAAGCCGAGCAGTTGTGTAGTGCCACGTATTCTAAAAGTATGTAGAAAGCAGAGCAGGGTTTGGTTAAGTTGCCACTTACTTAACTATAGTGAGGAGTAAGCCAAGCCGTGGTTGTGTAGATGCCACTTCATATTAAAGCAAATCAGAAGCAGGGTTGTTGTAGTGCCACTCCTACAAAGTATTGTTAGAAAGCAGAGTCAGGTTGTGTAGTGACCACTTACAAAGTATTTAGAAAGGCGAGGCAGGTGTGTTGTGTAGCTGCCTACTTAACCAAGTCATAAGAAAGCAGAGCAGGTTGTGTAGTGCACTTACAAAGTATACGAGAAAGCAGAGGCGTTGTGTCGTGCCACTGTATCAAGTAATAAGAAAGCGGAGCAGGGTTTGGTAGTGCCACTGTACAAATATATAGAAAGCAAAGGCAGGGTTGTGTAGTGGACTTACAAAGGTAACAGAAGGCAGAGCAGGGTTGTGTAGTTGGGACTTACAAAGTATAGAGACAAGCAGAGCAGGTTGTGTAAGTGCCACTTAGCTAGTATAGAGAAAGCGAGCAGTGGTTGTGTGTGCCATTACTATAGTGATACTAGAAATCATAGCAGGGTTGTGTATTGCCACTTACAAAGTATAAGAAAGCAAGAGCAGGGTGTCGTGAGTGAACTTACAAAGTATTAGAGCTCAGAGGGAGCAGGGTTTGTGTGAGTGCCACTTACGAAAGTATATATTGGTAAAGCAGAGCAGGGTTTTGTAGTGCCACGCTTTACAAAGTATAAGAAGCTCAGACAAAGGGTGGTGTGTGCCACTTAACAAAGTCGTTAGAGAGCAGGGCAGGGTGTGTAGTGCCCCTTAGCAAGGTATAGAGAAAGCAGAGCAGGTGTTGTGTAGTGCCACTTTACAAGTACTAGAAAGCAAGAGCAGGGTTGGTGAAGTGCACTTACAAAGTATAGTAGAAAGTCAGAGCTAGGGTTGTGTGTAGTGCCACTTGTATTGCGAAGTATTAAGATAGCAAGCAGTGTTGTGTTAGTGCCACTTATCATAGTGTACAGAGAGCAGAGCAGGTTTGTGTCGTGCCACTTTCAAAGTATAAGAAACAGAGCAGGTTGTGGTGTGCCACTTACAAAGTATAAGAGAACAGCGCAGGGTTGTGTAGTGCAACGGTACAAAGTATTAGAAGCAGAGCAGGGTTGTGTAGTGCCACTTACGATAGTATAAGAGAAAAGGCAGAGCAGGGTTGTGTAGTGCCTACTTAAAAAGTATAAGAAAGCAGAGGCGAGGGTTGTGTAAGGTGCCACGTGTACAAAGGTATAAGAAAGCAGAGGCAGGGTGTGTAGGTGCACTTACAAAGTATAAAGTAAAGCAGAGCATAGGGTTTGTAGTGCCACTTACAAAGTATAAGAAAAGCAGAGTAAACAGGGGTTGTGTAGTGGCGCACTTACAAAGTTAAGAGAGAAGCAGAAGCAGGGCCTTGTGTAGTGCCATTGTACCAGAGGTATAAAGAAAGCAGAGAGGGTTGTGTAGTGGCCGACTTCTCAAGGTAATAGAATGCAGAGCCGGGTTTGTGTAGTGGGCCACTGTACAAAGTATATGTATAAGCAGAGAGGGTTGTGTAGTGCCACTTACAAAGTATAGAGAAACAGAGCCAGGGTTGTTGTGTAAGGTGCCACTTCATAGTAAGAATTTCCTGACGAGCAAAGCAGAGGCAGGGTTGTGTAGTGCCCTTACTCAGTGAGTATCAGGATAGAGCAGAGCCGGGTTGTGTAGTGCCACTTACAAGTATAGGAGAAGCAGAGCAGGGTTGTGTAGTGCCACTTACAAGTATAAGAAACAGAGCAGGGTTGTGTAGTGCCCCTTACAAAGTATAGAAGCTAAGCGCAGGTGCGTTGTGTAGTGCCACTGTAGCAAAGTATAGTAGAACAGGCGGCAGGGGTTGTGTAATGCGCACTTACAGAGTGTAAGAGAGCATATCGGGGTTGTGTAGTGCACTACCAAATGTTATAGAAGCAGAGCAGGGTTGTGTAGTGCCACTTACCAAGTATACAGAAAGCCAGAGCAGGTTGCTATGCCTTACAAGTATAGAAAGAAAGGGAGCATGGTTGGTAGGTGCCACTTACAAGGTAAAGAAGCAAAAGCAGGGTTGTGTAGATGCCACTTACAAAGTAAGAAAGCAGAGCAGGGTTGGTAGTGGCCACTTCACGAAAGTATGAGGAGAAAATAGCCCTGTAGGAGGGGTTGTGGTAGTTGCCACTAATAGTATAAGAAAGCAGCAGCAGGGTTTCTTGTGTAGTGGCACTTTACATTGTATCTCAAATCGAGCAAGTGTTGTGTAGTGTGCCATCTCAAGAGTATAGAAAGCAGAGCAAGGGTTTGTGTAGTGACGACTTGAACTAAGATTCGAAAGCAGAGCAGGGTTGTGTAGCTGTCCACTTACAAGAGGTTATACAGAGAAGGAATGCAAGGGTGTGTGTGAGTGCACTTGTACGTAAAGTGATAGAAAGCAGAGGTCAGGGTTGTGTAGTGTCAGCTTTCAGAGTGTAAGTAGAGCAGAGCCAGGGTTGTTGTAGTTTGCACTTTACAGAGTAATATAGAAAGGCAAGAGCAGCGTTGTTAGTGCCACTTGACAAACGTAGAGATAAGAAAGCAGTAAAGGCAGGGTTTTGTAGTGGCGACTTACCGAGTCTTAGAGGAAGCATGAGCAGGGGTTGTGTAGTGCATTAACTAAAGTATATATAGAAAAGCAGATGCAGGGTGTTGTATGCCACTCTACAAAGATAAGAAAGCAGAGCAGCTGGTTGGTGTAGTGCCACTGACAAAGTGATAAGAAGCAGAGCAGGGTGTTGTGTTAGGTGCCAGCGTTGTACAAAGTATAAGAAGGCAGAGCAGGGTTGTGTAGTGCCCACTTATCATAGTGATAAGAAAGCAGAGAGGGTGTGTAGTGCCACTTACATAGTAAAGAAAGGGCAGAGCACTGAGGTTGTTAGTGAGCAACTTGACAAAGTTACGAAAGCTGAGCGGATGTTGTTTGTGTGCCGACTTAGCAAAGTATAGAGAAAGCAGAGCAGGGTTTGGCTAGTGCGCTACTTCTAAGAGGGTTAGGCAGAAAGCAGAGCAGGGTTGTGTAGTGTCACTTACACCGTTATAAGAAAGCAGATCAGGTTGGGTGTACTGCTACTTACAAAGTGTAAGGAGAGCAGATCAGTGGTTGTTGTAGTGCCACTAACAAGGAAATAGCAGAACGGCAGAATAGCAGAGGTTGTTGTAGTGCTACTACCCGAATGTTATACGAGAAAGCAGTGTAATGCCAACTTACAAAGTATAGTTGCAGAAGCGAGCAGGTTGTGTGAGAAGTGACACTTACAAAGTATATGCGAGGAAACGCAAAGCAGGGTTGTGTAGTGCCTTAACAAAGTATAGAGAGCAGAGCAGGGTTTGTGTAGTGCCGGCTTTTCAAAGTATATAGAAAGGGTGAGCAGGGTTGTTGTAGGTGCACTTACATAGTATATCCAGAAAAGGCTTGAGCAGTGGTTTGTGTAGCTGTCACTTACAAGTAATGGAATTCGAGAGCAGGGGTTGTGCTATTTGCCAACTTAAAGAGTATAGAGAAAGTCCGAGGCACAGGGGTTGTGTAGTGGAACGTTACAAAGTATTAGAAAGCAGAGCAGGGTTTGTAGTGCCCACTTCAAAGTATAAGAAGTTCAGAGCCAGTTGTGTAGTGCCACTTCAAAGTAAAGAAAGCAAGCAGGGTTGTGTAGTGCCACTTACAAGGAAGAGAGCAGAAAGTTGTGTCGGTGCCACTGTTATCAAAGTATAAGAAGCAGAGAGGTTGTGTATGCCACTACAAAGTTAAGAAGCAGAGCAGGGTTGTGTAGTGCCACTTACATAGTATAAAGAAAGCAGAGCAGGGTTGTGTAGTGCTCACTTACAAAGTATAATGAAAAGCAGAGCAGGGTTTGTGTAGTGCAATTTTTTTTTTTTGTTTTTTTTTTTTCTTACATAGTACTAAGAAAGCAGAGCAGGGTTTGTGTAGGTGCACTTCACAGTAGAAGAAAGTAGAGCAGGGTTGTGTAGCGTTGCGCACTTACATTAAGTAAGAAAAGCAGAGAAGGTTGTGGTAGTGCCACTACAACAGGTAGGAGAGCAGCAGCATGGGTTGTGTAGTGCCACTTCAAAAGTATAAGAAAGAAGAGCAGGGTTGTGTAGTGCCAAATTAGCATATGTAGTAAAGAGAGCGAGCATGGGGTGTGTAGTGCCACTTACAAAGTATGAAGACTCAAGCATCAGGGGTTGTGTAGTGCCACTTACAAAGTATTAAGAAAGCAGAGAGGGTTGTGTAGTGGCGCACTTAACAAGAGTTATCAGAAAGCAGAGCAGGGGTTGTGGTTAGTGCATACATAGTTAGAGAAAGCAGAGCAGGGTTGTGTAGTGCCAGCTTGACAATAGTATAAAAAAGCAGAGCAGGGTTGTGTAGTGCCCACTTACAAAGTATAAGAAAGCAGAGCAGGTTGTGTAGTGGCTCCACTTACAAAGTATAAGAAAGCAGAGCAGGGTTTTGTATGCCACTTACACAGTATAAGAAAGCAGAAGCAGGGTTGTGTAGTGCACTTACAAAGTAACAGAAGTCAGAGCAAGGGTTGTGTAGTGCCACTTAGCAAAAGTACGTAGAAAGCAGTAGCAGGTTTGTGTAGTGCCACTTACATAGTATATAGAAAGCAGAGCAGGGTTGTGTAGTCCATTCAAAGTATACAGAAAGCAGAGCAGGTTTTGTGTAAGTGCCACTTACAAAGTATACAGAAAGCAGAGCAGTGGTTGTGTAGTGCACTTATCAAAGTATAGCAGAAGCAGAAGCAGGGTTGTGTAGTGCGACTTACAAAGTATAAGAAGATGACGCAGGGTTGTGTAGGCCACTTAAACATAGTATATCAGAAGTCCGGAGCAGGGTTGTGTAGTGCACTTTACAAAGTAATAAGAAGCAGGAGCAGGTGTTGTCTAGTTTTCCCACTGTACAAGTATAAGAAAGCAGTAGCAGGGTTGTGTAGTGGCCACTACAAAGATATTAGGAAATGCCAAGCAAGGGTTGTGTATGCCTTACAAAGTAGATAGAAAGGCAGAGGCCCTGGGTGTGTAGTGCCGACTTTACAACAAAGTGGACACGAACAGCAGATTATAGTGCGCTACGATATAATATGATAAACAGAGCAGGGTTGTGTAGTGCCACTATAGAGAGAAAAGAAAGCAGAGCAGGGTTGTGATCTGGAGTAAATTGTACAAGAGCGGAATAGTGAGAAGTAAAAGCTGACACGAGGGTGTGACTGTACAGTGCCCGACTAAAAGTATGAAGCGGGAGAAAGTCAAGCAGGGTTGTGTAGTGCCACATCGTACCATAGTATAATAAACTATCAGAGCACAGGGGTTGTGTAGTGCGCGAATCGTGCATAGTATAAGAAGAGGCAGAGCAGTGGTTGGTGTAGTTGCACTTAGAGAGAGTATTAAGAAAGCACGAGCAGGGTTTGGTAGTGCCACGTTACAAAGTATAAGTAAAGCAGAGCAAGGGTTGTGTGGTAGTGAGCCCACTTAGACATAGTTAATGAGTAGAAAAACAGAGCAGGGTTGGCTATGCCACTTACAAAGTTATAAGAAAGCAGAGCAGGGTTTGTGTTAGTGACACTTACATAGTATAAAATGAAGCAGAGAGGCAAGGGTTGTGTAGGTGCCCACTTACAAAGTATATAGAAAGTGAGGCAAGGGTTGGTGTAGTGCCACTTACAAAGTAAATGAAAGCAGCGACAGGTTGTGGTAGTGCCACTTACAAAAGTGTAAGAGAGCAGAGCAGGGTTGTTTGTGCCATCTTACAAATGAGTCTATAGAAGCAGAGCATGGGTTGTGTTAGTGCCACTTACAAAGCTATATAGAAACATAAGCAGGGTGTGTAGTGCCTACTTACATGTGTAAAGAGCAGAGGCAGGTGTGTAGTGCCATCGTTACAAGTATACGGAAGCAGAGCAGGGTTGTGTAGATGGCCACTTTACAAAGTATCAGAAGAGAGCAGGGTTGTGGTAGTGCCACTTACACGTATATGAAGAGCAAGCAGGGTTGTTGTAGTGCCCCCTTACTAGTTATAAGAAAAGCGAGCAGGGTTCTGTAGTGGCCATTACAAGTATAATGGAAGCAGAGCAGGGTTGTGTAGTGCGCACTTACAAATGTATATAGAAGAGCAGAGAGGGTTGTGTAGTGCCACTTATAACAAAGTTAAGAACAGTAGAGCAGGGTGTGTAGTGCCAACTTACAAAGTATAAGAAAGCAAAAGAGAGGGTTGTTAGTGGCCACTTACAAAGGTATAAGAAATAGAGCAGGGAGGTTGTGTAGTGCCACTTTATAAAGTCATACGAAGAAAGCAGAGCAGGGTTGGGTAGTGCACTACTCGTAATAAGAAAGCAAGCAGGTTGTTGAGTGCCACTGTACATAGTATAAAGAATATCAGAGCAGGGTGTGTAGTGCCACTTTAAAGTAGTAAGAAAGCAGAGCAGGGTTGTAGTGCCACTTACACAGTATATACAGAAAGCAGTAGCAGGGTTTGTAGGTGCCCACTTACAAAGTATAAGAAAGCAGAGCAGGGTTGTGTAGTGCGCAATTACAAAGTATAGAAAGCAGAGCAGGGTTGTGTAATGCCACTTACAAGTGTAAGAGAGAGAGCAGGTCTTGTTAAGTTGCCACAAACAAAGTAGAGTAAGAAAGCAGAGCAGGGTTGTGTAGTGCCAACTTATATACAAGTATAGCAAGCAGAAAGCAGAGGCAGGGTGTGGTAGTGCCACTTGACAACGTATAAGAAAGCGGAGCAGGGTTTGTAGTGCTCACTTACACATAGTTACAGAAAGTCAAAGCAGGGTTGTGTAGTGCCACTGAAAAAGTATAACAGAAGAAAGCAGAGCAGGGTTTGTGTACGTCCACTTACAAAGTATAAGAAAGCAGAGCAGGGTTGTGTAGTGGCAATGTTTACACTAGTATAAGAAAGCGAGGCAGGGTGTGTGGCCACTTACACAGTTGAGTAGAAATCAGGCAGGGTTGTGTGACGTGCCACGTGTACAAAGTATGAAGAAAGTAGTAGCCAGGGTTGTGTAGTGCCACTTGAAAAGTATTAGAAGAAGCAGAGCAGGGTTGTGGTAGGTGCCTTACAAGTACTAAGAAAGCAGAGAAGGGTTGTGTAGTGCACTATACAAAGTATAGAAAGCAAGCCAGGGTGTGTAGTGCCACTTACAAAGTGTAAACGAGAGCATAGCAGGTTTGTGTAGTGCCACTTACAAATTATACAGAAAGCAAGCAGGGTTGTGTAGGTGCCACTTACAAGTATTAAGAAAGCCACAGAGCAGGGTTGTGTAGTGCACTTGACAAAGTTTAGAAAAGCAGAGCAGGGTTGTTAGTGCACTTACAAAGTATAAGAAAAGCAGAGAAGGGTTGCCTGTAGTGCCACTTACATAGTAATAAGAAAGCAGAGCATGGTTTTGTAGTGCCACTTAAATAGTCATAGCGAAATCAGAGAGTAAGGGTTGTGTAGTGCCACTTACAAGTATAGTTTTGTTTTTTAGAAAGCACAGCAGGGTTTGTGTAGTGGCCACTTACAAAGTATAAGAAGCAGAAGCCAAGGTTGTGTGGCACTTAATAGTAATCGTCAGAAAGCAGAGCAGGGTTTTGTAGTGGCCACTTACAAAGTATTAGTAGAAAGCAGAGCAGGGTTTGTGTAGTGCCACTCTACCTAAGTATAAGAAAGCATGAGCAGGGTTGTGTCAGTGCCTCCCCCACTTACAAAGTATATAGAAAGGTACAGAGCAAGGGTTGTGTAATGCCACTGATACAAATATAAGAATAAGGGCAACAGGGTGGTGTAGTGCCACTTACACCATATGTTATAGAGATCAGATGCAGGGTTGTGGTAGTGCCACTTACAAAGTATCTAAGAAAAAGCAGAGCAGGGTTGGTGTATGTGCCACTTACAAGTAATAAAGTAAAGCAGAGCAAGGGTTGTGTATGTCAATTTACTATAGTGGTAGAGAGAGCAGAGCAGGTACTGTGTAGTGCCACTTACAAATATAGAGAAAGCAGAGTCAGGGTTGTGTAGCTTGGCCACTTACAAAGTAACATAAGTAAAGCAGAGCGAGGGTTTGTGTAGTGCCACTTACAAATATAAGAAAGCAGAGTTGTAGTGCCCTTTACAGTAGTAATGAGGCAGGAGCAGCGGTTTGGTAGGTGCCACTACTCACAAAGTTATAGAAAGCAGAGCAGGGTTGTGTAAAGTGCCATACAGGAAGTATATAGAAGCGAGCAAGGTTGTGTTAGTGCATTTACAAGTATTATAGAATAGCAGAGCAGGGTTGGTGTAGCTGGCCACTGTAAAAGTAATAGAAAGCAGAGC
The DNA here is from genome assembly GCA_022414725.1 of Microglena sp. YARC. Taxonomy (NCBI): domain Eukaryota; kingdom Viridiplantae; phylum Chlorophyta; class Chlorophyceae; order Chlamydomonadales; family Chlamydomonadaceae; genus Microglena; species Microglena sp. YARC. The sequence continues at coordinate 9,354 of JAJSRW010001502.1, forward strand.
AGGGTGTGTGTGCCACTTAATAGTATACATAAAGCAGAGAGCGTTGTGTAGATGCCACTAAAAGTATAAGAAAGCAAAAGCACAGGGTTGGTGACGTGCCTACTGTACAAAGTAAAGAAGCGAGCGAGGGTTGTGTAAGTGCCACTACAATATAAGAAAGCAGAGCAGGGTTTGTGTAGTGCCTACTTACATAAGTATAAGAAGAGCAGAGCAAGGGTTGTGTAGGGCCACTTACAAGGTAATAGAGAAAGCGAGGCAGGGGTGTAGGCCAAATGTACAAAGTATGAGAGAAACGAGCAGGGTTTTGTAGTGCACTTACATTATATGATTAGAAAGAGAGCAGGGTCTGTTTAGATGCCATCTTACATATATACCAGACATCAGAGCAGTTGTTGTAGTGCCTACTTACAAATGAGTATAAGAATCAGAGAAAGGGATTGTGTAGTGCCACTTACAAAGTATAAGAAAGCGGATGCAGGTTGAGTAGTGCCACTTACAAAGTATACAGAAAGCAAAGCAGTTGTGTAGTGCCACTTAAAAATAAAGAAAGCAGAGCAAGGGTTGTGTAGTGCCACTGTACAAGTAGGAAAGCAGAGCAGGTGTGTAGTTGACTTACATAGTATAGAGAAAGCGAAGCAGCGTTGTGTAGTGGCACCTACACAACCCTGCTCTGCTTTCACACTTTGTAAGTGGCACTTACACAACTCCTGCTCTGCTTTCTTTATACTATGTAAGTGGCACTACACAACTCCTGCTCTGCCTTTCGTTAAGCTTTGTAAGTGGCCACAACACAACACTGCTTCCTGCTTCCTTATACTTTTTTAAGTGGCACTCACACACCCTGCTTTGCTTTCTCTGATACTATGTTAAGTTGGCACTACACAACCCTGCTCCGCTGCTTTCTTATATTTGGTAAGTGGCACTACATCACCCGTGCTTGATTCTTTTATACAATTTGTAAGTGGCGTCTTACTACACAACCTTGCTCGAATGATTTATACTATGTAAGTGCGTATAACTATGTAAGTGGCAAACCCCTACACATAGCTCTCTGGCTTTCTGCTCTCTAATACTATGTTAAGTGGGGTCACTACACAAGAGAGATTCCCTGCTCTCTGCTTTCTTATACTTTGTAAGTGGCATACACCCCTTGCTAAAGCTTTCTTATACTTTGTAGGTTGGCACTACAACAACCCTGCCTCTGCTTTCTTATACTGTTGTAAGTGGGCACTACACAACCCTGCTCTGCTTTCTTATACTTGTAAGTAGGCACTACACAAACCCTGCTCTGGCTTTCTATACTTTTAAGTGGGCTACGTACACAACTCTGCTCTGCTGCTTTACTTAACTTGTAAGTGGCCTAGAACAACCCTGCTCTACACACACACCCTGCTCTGCTTTTCTATACTTTGTAAGTGGCACTACACAACCCTGCTGCTTTCTTATACTTTGTAAGTGGCACTACACAACGCCTGCTCTGCTTTTCTTATACTTTTGTAAGTGGCACTACAAAACCCTGCTCTGCTTTCTTATACTTTGTAAGTGGCACTACACAACCCTGCTCTGCTTTCTTATACTTTGTAAGTGGCACTACACAACCCTGCTCTGCTTTCTTATACTTTGTAAGTGGCACTACACAACCCTGCTCTGCTTTCTTATACTTTGTAAGTGGCACTACACAACCCTGCTGCTGCTTTCTTATACTTTGGTAAGTGGCACTACACAACCCTGCTCTGCTTTCTTATACTTTGTAAGTGGCACTACACAACCCTGCTCTGCTTTACTTAATACTGTAAGTGGCACTACACAACCCTGCTCTGCTTTCTTATACTTTGTAAGTGGCACTACACAACCCTGCTCTGCTTTCTTATACTTTGTAAGTGGCACTACACAACCCTGCTCTGCTTTCTTATACTTTGTAAGTGGCACTACACAACCCTGCTCTGCTTTCTTATACTTTGTAAGTGGCACTACACAACCCTGCTCTGCTTTCTTATACTTTGTAAGTGGCACTACACAACCAGCTGCCCTCTGCTTTCTTATACTATGTAAGTGGCACTACACAACCCTGCTCTGCTTTCTTATACTTTGTAAGTGGCACTACACAACCCTGCTCTGCTTTCTTATACTTTGTAAGTGGCACTACACAACCCTGCTCTGCTTTCTTATACTTTGTAAGTGGCACTACACAACCCTGCTCTGCTTTCTTATACTTTTGTAAGTGGCACTAACAACCCTGCTCTGCTTTCTTATACTGTAAGTGGCACTACACAACCCTGCTCTGCTTTCTTATACTTTGTAAGTGGCACTACACAACCCTGCTCTGCTTTCTTATACTTGTAAGTGGCACTACACACCCTGCTCTCTGCTTTCTTATACTATGTAAGTGGCACTACACAACCCTGCTCTGCTTTCTTATACTATGTAAGTGGCACTACACAACCCTGCTCTGCTTTCTTATACTTTGTAAGTGGCACTACACAACCCTGCTCTGCTTTCTTATACTTTGTAAGTGGCACTACACAACCCTGCTCTGCTTTCTTATACTTGTAAGTGGCACTACACAACCCTGCTCTGCTTTCTTATACTATGTAAGTGGCACTTTGTACACAACCCTGCTCTGCTTTCTTATACTTTGGCACTAAACCCCTGTGGCACTACACAACCCTGCTCTGCCTTTCTTATACTTTGTAAGTGGCACTACACAACCCTGCTCTGCTTTCTTATACTTTGTAAGTGGCACTACACAACCCTGCTCTGCTTTCTTATACTTTGTAAGTGGCACTACACTATGTAAGTGGCTGCTCTGCTTTCTTATATGTAAGTGGCACTACACAACCCTGCTCTGCTTTTCTTATACTTTGTAAGTGGCACTACACAACCCTGCTCTGCTTCTTATACTTTGTAAGTGGCACTACACAACCCTGCTTTCTGCTTCTATACTTTGTAAGTGGCACTACACAACCCTGCTCTGCTTTCTTATACTTGTAAGTGGCACTACACAACCCTGCTCTGCTTTCTTATACTATTGTAAGTGGCACTACACAACCCTGCTCTGCTTTCTTATTATGTAAGTGGCACTACACAACCCTGCTCTGCTTTCTTATACTTTGTAAGTGGCACTACACAACCTGCTCTGCTTCTTATACTTTGTAAGTGGCACTACACAACCCTGCTCTGCTTTCTTATACCTATACTTTGTAAGGTGGCACTACACAACCCTGCTCTTGCTTTCTTATACTTTGTAAGTGGCACTACACAACCCTGCTCTGCTTTCTTCTACTTATGCACTTACAACAACTGCTCTGCTTCTTTGTATACTTTGTAAGTACTACACAACCCTGCTCTGCTTTCTTATACTTTGTAACAACCCTGTGGTGGCACTACACAACCCTGCTCTGCTTTCTTATACTTTGTAAGTGGCACTACAAACCCTGCTCTGCTTCTGCTTTGCTTATACTTGTAAGTGGCACTTGCTCTGCTTTCTTATACTTTGTAAGTGGCACTACACAACCCTGCTCTGTTTCTTATACTTTGTAAGTGGCACTACACAACCCTGCTCTGCTTTCTTATACTTTGTAAGTGGCACTACACAACCCTGCTCTGCTTCTTATACTTTGTAAGTGGCACTACACAACGCTGCTCTGCTTTCTTATACTTTGTAAGTGGCACTACACAACCCTGCTCTGCTTTCTTATACTTTGTAAGTGGCACTACACAACCTGCTCTGCTTTCTTATACTATGTAAGTGGCACTACACAACCCTGCTATAACTTTGTAAGTGGCACTACACAACCCTGCTCTGCTTTCTTATACTTTGTAAGTGGCACTACACAACCCTGCTCTGCTTTCTTATACTTTGTAAGTGGCACTACACAACCCTGCTCTGCTTTCTTATACTTTGTAAGTGGCACTACACAACCCTGCTCTGCTTTCTTATACTTTGTAAGTGGGCACTACACAACCCTGCTCTGCTTTCTTTATACTTTGTAAGTGGCACTACACAACCCTGCTCTGCTTTCTTATACTTTGTAAGTGGCACTACACAACCCTGCTCTGCTTTCTTATACTTTGTAAGTGGCACTACACAACCCTGCTCTGCTTTCTTATACTTTGTAAGTGGCACTACACACTGCTCTGCTTTCTTATACTTTGTAAGTGGCACTACACAACCCTGCTCTGCTTTCTTATACTTTGTAAGTGGCACTACACAACCTGCTCTGCTTTCTTATACTTTGTAAGTGGCACTACACAACCCTGCTCTGCTTTACTTATACTTTGTAAGTGGCACTACACAACCCTGCTCTGCTCTTATACTTTGTAAGTGGCACTACACAACCCTGCTCTGCTTTCTTATACTTTGTAAGTGGCACTACACAACCCTGCTCTGCTTTCTTATACTATACTTTGTAAGTGGCACTACACAACCTGCTCTGCTTTCTTATACTTTGTAAGTGGCACTACACCAACCCTGCTCTGCTTCTTATACTTTGTAAGTGGCACTACACAACCCTGCTCTGCTTTCTTATACTTTGTAAGTGGCACTACACAACCCTGCTCTGCTTTCTTATACTTTTGTAAGTGGCACTACACAACCCTGCTCTGCTTTCTTATACTTTGTAAGTGGCACTACACAACCCTGCTCTGCTTTCTTATACTTTGTAAGTGGCACTACACAACCCTGCTCTGCTTTCTTATACTTTGTAAGTGGCACTACACAACCCTGCTCTGCTTTCTTATACTATTGTAAGTGGCACTACACAACCCTGCTCTGCTTTCTTATACTTTGTAAGTGGCACTACACAACCCTGCTCTGCTTTCTTATACTTTGTAAGTGGCACTACACAACCCTGCTCTGCTTTCTTATACTATGTAAGTGGCACTACACAACCCTGCTCTGCTTTCTTATACTTTGTAAGTGGCACTACAACAACCCTGCTCTGCTTTCTTATACTTTGTAAGTGGCACTACACAACCCTGCTCTGCTTTCTTATACTTTGTAAGTGGCACTACACAACCCTGCTCTGCTTTCTTATACTTTGTAAGTGGGCACTACACAACCCTGCTCTGCTTTCTTATACTTTGTAAGTGGCACTACACAACCCTGCTCTGCTTTCTTATACTTTGTAAGTGGCACTACACAACCCTGCTCTGCTTTCTTATACTTTGTAAGTGGCACTACACAACCCTGCTCTGCTTTCTTATACTTTGTAAGTGGCACTACACAACCCTGCTCTGCTTTCTTATACTTTGTAAGTGGCACTACACAACCCTGCTCTGCTTTCTTATACTTTGTAAGTGGCACTACACAACCCTGCTCTGCTTTCTTATACTTTTGTAAGTGGCACTACACAAACCCTGCTCTGCTTTCTTATACTTTGTAAGTGGCACTACACAACCCTGCTCTGCTTCTTATAACTTTGTAAGTGGCACTACACAACCCTGCTCTGCTTTCTTATACTTTGTAAGTGGCACTACACAACCCTGCTCTGCTTTCTTATACTTTGTAAGTGGCACTACACAACCCTGCTCTGCTTTCTTATACTTTGTAAGTGGCACTACACAACCCTGCTCTGCTTTCTTATACTTTGTAAGTGGCACTACACAACCCTGCTCTGCTTTCTTATACTTTGTAAGTGGCACTACACAACCCTGCTCTGCTTTCTTATACTTTGTAAGTGGCACTACACAACCCTGCTCTGCTTTCTTATACTTTGTAAGTGGCACTACACAACCCTGCTCTGCTTTCTTATACTTTGTAAGTGGCACTACACAACCCTGCTCTGCTTTCTTATACTTTGTAAGTGGCACTACACAACCCTGCTCTGCTTTCTTATACTTTGTAAGTGGCACTACACAACCCTGCTCTGCTTTCTTATACTTTGTAAGTGGCACTACACAACCCTGCTCTGCTTTCTTATACTTTGTAAGTGGCACTACACAACCCTGCTCTGCTTTCTTATACTTTGTAAGTGGCACTACACAACCCTGCTCTGCTTTCTTATACTTTGTAAGTGGCACTACACAACCCTGCTCTGCTTTCTTATACTTTGTAAGTGGCACTACACAACCCTGCTCTGCTTTCTTATACTTTGTAAGTGGTGGCACTACACAACCCTGCTCTGCTTTCTTATACTTTGTAAGTGGCACTACACAACCCTGCTCTGCTTTCTTATACTTTGTAAGTGGCACTACACAACCCTGCTCTGCTTTCTTATACTTTGTAAGTGGCACTACACAACCCTGCTCTGCTTTCTTATACTTTGTAAGTGGCACTACACAACCCTGCTCTGCTTTCTTATACTTTGTAAGTGGCACTACACAACCCTGCTCTGCTTTCTTATACTTTGTAAGTGGCACTACACAACCCTGCTCTGCTTTCTTATACTTTGTAAGTGGCACTACACAACCTGCTCTGCTTTCTTATACTTTGTAAGTGGCACTACACAACCCCTGCTCTGCTGCTTGCTCTTATACTTTGTAAGTGGCACTACACAACCCTGCTCTGCTTTCTTATACTTTGTAAGTGGCACTACACAACCCTGCTCTGCTTTCTTATACTTTGTAAGTGGCACTACACAACCTGCTCTGCTTTCTTATACTTTGTAAGTGGCACTACACAACCCTGCTCTGCTTTCTTATACTTTGTAAGTGGCACTACACAACCCTGCTCTGCTTTCTTATACTTTGTAAGTGGCACTACACAACCCTGCTCTGCTTTCTTATACTTTGTAAGTGGCACTACACAACCCTGCTCTGCTTTCTTATACTTTGTAAGTGGCACTACACAACCCTGCTCTGCTTTCTTATACTTTGTAAGTGGCACTACACAACCTGCTCTGCTTTCTTATACTTTGTAAGTGGCACTACACAACCCTGCTCTGCTTTCTTATACTTTGTAAGTGGCACTACACAACCCTGCTCTGCTTTCTTATACTTTGTAAGTGGCACTACACAACCCTGCTCTGCTTTCTTATACTTTGTAAGTGGCACTACACAACCCTGCTCTGCTTTCTTATACTTTGTAAGTGGCACTACACAACCCTGCTCTGCTTTCTTATACTTTGTAAGTGGCACTACACAACCCTGCTCTGCTTTCTTATACTTTGTAAGTGGCACTACACAACCCTGCTCTGCTTTCTTATACTTTGTAAGTGGCACTACACAACCCTGCTCTGCTTTCTTATACTTTGTAAGTGGCACTACACAACCCTGCTCTGCTTTCTTATACTTTGTAAGTGGCACTACACAACCCTGCTCTGCTTTCTTATACTTTGTAAGTGGCACTACACAACCCTGCTCTGCTTTCTTATACTTTGTAAGTGGCACTACACAACCCTGCTTTTTATCTGTATACTTTGTAAGTGGCACTACACAACCCTGCTCTGCTTTCTTATACTTTGTAAGTGGCACTACACAACCCTGCTCTGCTTTCTTATACTTTGTAAGTGGCACTACACAACCCTGCTCTGCTTTCTTATACTTTGTAAGTGGCACTACACAACCCTGCTCTGCTTTCTTATACTTTGTAAGTGGCACTACACAACCCTGCTCTGCTTTCTTATACTATGTAAGTGGCACTACACAACCCTGCTCTGCTTTCTTATACTTTGTAAGTGGCACTACACAACCCTGCTCTGCTTTCTTATACTTTGTAAGTGGCACTACACAACCCTGCTCTGCTTTCTTATACTTTGTAAGTGGCACTACACAACCCTGCTCTGCTTTCTTAATACTTTGTAAGTGGCACTACACAACCCTGCTCTGCTTTCTTATACTTTGTAAGTGGCACTACACAACCCTGCTCTGCTTTCTTATACTTTGTAAGTGGCACTACACAACCCTGCTCTGCTTTCTTATACTTTGTAAGTGGCACTACACAACCCTGCTCTGCTTTCTTATACTTTGTAAGTGGCACTACACAACCCTGCTCTGCTTTCTTATACTTTGTAAGTGGCACTACACAACCCTGCTCTGCTTTCTTATACTTTGTAAGTGGCACTACACAACCCTGCTCTGCTTTCTTATACTTTGTAAGTGGCACTACACAACCTGCTCTGCTTTCTTATACTTTGTAAGTGGCACTACACAACCCTGCTCTGCTTTCTTATACTTTGTAAGTGGCACTACACAACCCTGCTCTGCTTTCTTATACTTTGTTAAGTGGCACTACACAACCCTGCTCTGCTTTCTTATACTTTGTAAGTGGCACTACACAACCCTGCTCTGCTTTCTTATACTTTGTAAGTGGCACTACACAACCCTGCTCTGCTTTCTTATACTTTGTAAGTGGCACTACACAACCCTGCTCTGCTTTCTTATACTTTGTAAGTGGCACTACACAACCCTGCTCTGCTTTCTTATACTTTGTAAGTGGCACTACACAACCCTGCTCTGCTTTCTTATACTTTGTAAGTGGCACTACACAACCCTGCTCTGCTTTCTTATACTTTGTAAGTGGCACTACACAACCCTGCTCTGCTTTCTTATACTTTGTAAGTGGCACTACACAACCCTGCTCTGCTTTCTTATACTTTGTAAGTGGCACTACACAACCCTGCTCTGCTTTCTTATACTATGTAAGTGGGCACTACACAACCCTGCTCTGCTTTCTTATACTTTGTAAGTGGCACTACACAACCCCTGCTCTGCTTTCTTATACTATGTAAGTGGCACTACACAACCCTGCTCTGCTTTCTTATACTATGTAAGTGGCACTACACAACCCTGCTCTGCTTTCTTATACTTTGTAAGTGGCACTACACAACCCTGCTCTGCTTTCTTATACTTATGTAAGTGGCACTACACAACCCTGCTCTGCTTTCTTATACTTTGTAAGTGGCACTACACAACCCTGCTCTGCTTTCTTATACTTTGTAAGTGGCACTACACAACCCTGCTCTGCTTTCTTATACTATTGTAAGTGGCACTACACAACCCTGCTCTGCTTTCTTATACTTTGTAAGTGGCACTACACAACCCTGCTCTGCTTTCTTATACTTTGTAAGTGGCACTACACAACCCTGCTCTGCTTTCTTATACTTTGTAAGTGGCACTACACAACCCTGCTCTGCTTTCTTATACTTTGTAAGTGGCACTACACAACCCTGCTCTGCTTTCTTATACTTTGTAAGTGGCACTACACAACCCTGCTCTGCTTTCTTATACTTTGTAAGTGGCACTACACAACCCTGCTCTGCTTTCTTATACTTTGTAAGTGGCACTACACAACCCTGCTCTGCTTTCTTATACTTTGTAAGTGGCACTACACAACCCTGCTCTGCTTTCTTATACTTTGTAAGTGGCACTACACAACCCTGCTCTGCTTTCTTATACTTTGTAAGTGGCACTACACAACCCTGCTCTGCTTTCTTATACTTTGTAAGTGGCACTACACAACCCTGCTCTGCTTTCTTATACTTTGTAAGTGGCACTACACAACCCTGCTCTGCTTTCTTATACTTTGTAAGTGGCACTACACAACCCTGCTCTGCTTTCTTATACTTTGTAAGTGGCACTACACAACCCTGCTCTGCTTTCTTATACTTTGTAAGTGGCAACTACACAACCCTGCTCTGCTTTCTTATACTTTGTAAGTGGCACTACAACAACCCTGCTCTGCTTTCTTATACTTTGTAAGTGGCACTACACAGTAAGCACTACAAACCCTGCTCTGCTTTCTTATACTTTGTAAGTGGCACTACAGCTCTGTTTCTTATACTTTGTAAGTGCACTACACACTGTCTGTTTCTTATAATTCAAAGTATAAGAGCAGTTGTGTAGTGCCACTTACAACAGAGCAGGGTTGTGTAGTGCCACTTACAAAGTATAAGAAAGCAGAGCAGGGTTGTGTAGTGCCACTTACAAAGTATAAGAAAGCAGAGCAGGGTTGTGTAGTGCCACTTACAAAGTATAAGAAAGCAGAGCAGGGTTGTGTAGTGTGTAAGTGCCACTTACAAAGTATAAGAAAGCAGAGCAGGGTTGTGTAGTGCCACTTACAAAGTATAAGAAAGCAGAGCAGGGTTGTGTAGTGCCACTTACAAAGTATAAGAAAGCAGAGCAGGGTTGTGTAGTGCCACTTAAGTGCCAGTATAAGAAAGCAGAGCAGGGTTGTGTAGTGCCACTTACAAAGTATAAGAAAGCAGAGCAGGGTTGTGTAGTGCCACTTACAAAGTATAAGAAAGCAGAGCAGGGTTGTGTAGTGCCACTTACAAAGTATAAGAAAGCAGAGCAGGGTTGTGTAGTGCCACTTACAAAGTATAAGAAAGCAGAGCAGGGTTGTGTAGTGCCACTTACAAAGTATAAGAAAGCAGAGCAGGGTTGTGTAGTGCCACTTACAAAGTATAAGAAAGCAGAGCAGGGTTGTGTAGTGCCACTTACAAAGTATAAGAAAGCAGAGCAGGGTTGTGTAGTGCCACTTACAAAGTATAAGAAAGCAGAGCAGGGTTGTGTAGTGCCACTTACAAAGTATAAGAAAGCAGAGCAGGGTTGTGTAGTGCCACTTACAAAGTATAAGAAAGCAGAGCAGGGTTGTGTAGTGCCACTTACAAAGTATAAGAAAGCAGAGCAGGGTTGTGTAGTGCCACTTACAAAGTATAAGAAAGCAGAGCAGGGTTGTGTAGTGCCACTTACAAAGTATAAGAAAGCAGAGCAGGGTTGTGTAGTGCCACTTACAAAGTATAAGAAAGCAGAGCAGGGTTGTGTAGTGCCACTTACAAAGTATAAGAAAGCAGAGCAGGGTTGTGTAGTGCCACTTACAAAGTATAAGAAAGCAGAGCAGGGTTGTGTAGTGCCACTTACAAAGTATAAGAAAGCAGAGCAGGGTTGTGTAGTGCCACTTACAAAGTATAAGAAAGCAGAGCAGGGTTGTGTAGTGCCACTTACAAAGTATAAGAAAGCAGAGCAGGGTTGTGTAGTGCCACTTACAAAGTATAAGAAAGCAGAGCAGGGTTGTGTAGTGCCACTTACAAAGTATAAGAAAGCAGAGCAGGGTTGTGTAGTGCCACTTACAAAGTATAAGAAAGCAGAGCAGGGTTGTGTAGTGCCACTTACAAAGTATAAGAAAGCAGAGCAGGGTTGTGTAGTGCCACTTACAAAGTATAAGAAAGCAGAGCAGGGTTGTGTAGTGCCACTTACAAAGTATAAGAAAGCAGAGCAGGGTTGTGTAGTGCCACTTACAAAGTATAAGAAAGCAGAGCAGGGTTGTGTAGTGCCACTTACAAAGTATAAGAAAGCAGAGCAGGGTTGTGTAGTGCCACTTACAAAGTATAAGAAAGCAGAGCAGGGTTGTGTAGTGCCACTTACAAAGTATAAGAAAGCAGAGCAGGGTTGTGTAGTGCCACTTACAAAGTATAAGAAAGCAGAGCAGGGTTGTGTAGTGCCACTTACAAAGTATAAGAAAGCAGAGCAGGGTTGTGTAGTGCCACTTACAAAGTATAAGAAAGCAGAGCAGGGTTGTGTAGTGCCACTTACAAAGTATAAGAAAGCAGAGCAGGGTTGTGTAGTGCCACTTACAAAGTATAAGAAAGCAGAGCAGGGTTGTGTAGTGCCACTTACAAAGTATAAGAAAGCAGAGCAGGGTTGTGTAGTGCCACTTACAAAGTATAAGAAAGCAGAGCAGGGTTGTGTAGTGCCACTTACAAAGTATAAGAAAGCAGAGCAGGGTTGTGTAGTGCCACTTACAAAGTATAAGAAAGCAGAGCAGGGTTGTGTAGTGCCACTTACAAAGTATAAGAAAGCAGAGCAGGGTTGTGTAGTGCCACTTACAAAGTATAAGAAAGCAGAGCAGGGTTGTGTAGTGCCACTTACAAAGTATAAGAAAGCAGAGCAGGGTTGTGTAGTGCCACTTACAAAGTATAAGAAAGCAGAGCAGGGTTGTGTAGTGCCACTTACAAAGTATAAGAAAGCAGAGCAGGGTTGTGTAGTGCCACTTACAAAGTATAAGAAAGCAGAGCAGGGTTGTGTAGTGCCACTTACAAAGTATAAGAAAGCAGAGCAGGGTTGTGTAGTGCCACTTACAAAGTATAAGAAAGCAGAGCAGGGTTGTGTAGTGCCACTTACAAAGTATAAGAAAGCAGAGCAGGGTTGTGTAGTGCCACTTACAAAGTATAAGAAAGCAGAGCAGGGTTGTGTAGTGCCACTTACAAAGTATAAGAAAGCAGAGCAGGGTTGTGTAGTGCCACTTACAAAGTATAAGAAAGCAGAGCAGGGTTGTGTAGTGCCACTTACAAAGTATAAGAAAGCAGAGCAGGGTTGTGTAGTGCCACTTACAAAGTATAAGAAAGCAGAGCAGGGTTGTGTAGTGCCACTTACAAAGTATAAGAAAGCAGAGCAGGGTTGTGTAGTGCCACTTACAAAGTATAAGAAAGCAGAGCAGGGTTGTGTAGTGCCACTTACAAAGTATAAGAAAGCAGAGCAGGGTTGTGTAGTGCCACTTACAAAGTATAAGAAAGCAGAGCAGGGTTGTGTAGTGCCACTTACAAAGTATAAGAAAGCAGAGCAGGGTTGTGTAGTGCCACTTACAAAGTATAAGAAAGCAGAGCAGGGTTGTGTAGTGCCACTTACAAAGTATAAGAAAGCAGAGCAGGGTTGTGTAGTGCCACTTACAAAGTATAAGAAAGCAGAGCAGGGTTGTGTAGTGCCACTTACAAAGTATAAGAAAGCAGAGCAGGGTTGTGTAGTGCCACTTACAAAGTATAAGAAAGCAGAGCAGGGTTGTGTAGTGCCACTTACAAAGTATAAGAAAGCAGAGCAGGGTTGTGTAGTGCCACTTACAAAGTATAAGAAAGCAGAGCAGGGTTGTGTAGTGCCACTTACAAAGTATAAGAAAGCAGAGCAGGGTTGTGTAGTGCCACTTACAAAGTATAAGAAAGCAGAGCAGGGTTGTGTAGTGCCACTTACAAAGTATAAGAAAGCAGAGCAGGGTTGTGTAGTGCCACTTACAAAGTATAAGAAAGCAGAGCAGGGTTGTGTAGTGCCACTTACAAAGTATAAGAAAGCAGAGCAGGGTTGTGTAGTGCCACTTACAAAGTATAAGAAAGCAGAGCAGGGTTGTGTAGTGCCACTTACAAAGTATAAGAAAGCAGAGCAGGGTTGTGTAGTGCCACTTACAAAGTATAAGAAAGCAGAGCAGGGTTGTGTAGTGCCACTTACAAAGTATAAGAAAGCAGAGCAGGGTTGTGTAGTGCCACTTACAAAGTATAAGAAAGCAGAGCAGGGTTGTGTAGTGCCACTTACAAAGTATAAGAAAGCAGAGCAGGGTTGTGTAGTGCCACTTACAAAGTATAAGAAAGCAGAGCAGGGTTGTGTAGTGCCACTTACAAAGTATAAGAAAGCAGAGCAGGGTTGTGTAGTGCCACTTACAAAGTATAAGAAAGCAGAGCAGGGTTGTGTAGTGCCACTTACAAAGTATAAGAAAGCAGAGCAGGGTTGTGTAGTGCCACTTACAAAGTATAAGAAAGCAGAGCAGGGTTGTGTAGTGCCACTTACAAAGTATAAGAAAGCAGAGCAGGGTTGTGTAGTGCCACTTACAAAGTATAAGAAAGCAGAGCAGGGTTGTGTAGTGCCACTTACAAAGTATAAGAAAGCAGAGCAGGGTTGTGTAGTGCCACTTACAAAGTATAAGAAAGCAGAGCAGGGTTGTGTAGTGCCACTTACAAAGTATAAGAAAGCAGAGCAGGGTTGTGTAGTGCCACTTACAAAGTATAAGAAAGCAGAGCAGGGTTGTGTAGTGCCACTTACAAAGTATAAGAAAGCAGAGCAGGGTTGTGTAGTGCCACTTACAAAGTATAAGAAAGCAGAGCAGGGTTGTGTAGTGCCACTTACAAAGTATAAGAAAGCAGAGCAGGGTTGTGTAGTGCCACTTACAAAGTATAAGAAAGCAGAGCAGGGTTGTGTAGTGCCACTTACAAAGTATAAGAAAGCAGAGCAGGGTTGTGTAGTGCCACTTACAAAGTATAAGAAAGCAGAGCAGGGTTGTGTAGTGCCACTTACAAAGTATAAGAAAGCAGAGCAGGGTTGTGTAGTGCCACTTACAAAGTATAAGAAAGCAGAGCAGGGTTGTGTAGTGCCACTTACAAAGTATAAGAAAGCAGAGCAGGGTTGTGTAGTGCCACTTACAAAGTATAAGAAAGCAGAGCAGGGTTGTGTAGTGCCACTTACAAAGTATAAGAAAGCAGAGCAGGGTTGTGTAGTGCCACTTACAAAGTATAAGAAAGCAGAGCAGGGTTGTGTAGTGCCACTTACAAAGTATAAGAAAGCAGAGCAGGGTTGTGTAGTGCCACTTACAAAGTATAAGAAAGCAGAGCAGGGTTGTGTAGTGCCACTTACAAAGTATAAGAAAGCAGAGCAGGGTTGTGTAGTGCCACTTACAAAGTATAAGAAAGCAGAGCAGGGTTGTGTAGTGCCACTTACAAAGTATAAGAAAGCAGAGCAGGGTTGTGTAGTGCCACTTACAAAGTATAAGAAAGCAGAGCAGGGTTGTGTAGTGCCACTTACAAAGTATAAGAAAGCAGAGCAGGGTTGTGTAGTGCCACTTACAAAGTATAAGAAAGCAGAGCAGGGTTGTGTAGTGCCACTTACAAAGTATAAGAAAGCAGAGCAGGGTTGTGTAGTGCCACTTACAAAGTATAAGAAAGCAGAGCAGGGTTGTGTAGTGCCACTTACAAAGTATAAGAAAGCAGAGCAGGGTTGTGTAGTGCCACTTACAAAGTATAAGAAAGCAGAGCAGGGTTGTGTAGTGCCACTTACAAAGTATAAGAAAGCAGAGCAGGGTTGTGTAGTGCCACTTACAAAGTATAAGAAAGCAGAGCAGGGTTGTGTAGTGCCACTTACAAAGTATAAGAAAGCAGAGCAGGGTTGTGTAGTGCCACTTACAAAGTATAAGAAAGCAGAGCAGGGTTGTGTAGTGCCACTTACAAAGTATAAGAAAGCAGAGCAGGGTTGTGTAGTGCCACTTACAAAGTATAAGAAAGCAGAGCAGGGTTGTGTAGTGCCACTTACAAAGTATAAGAAAGCAGAGCAGGGTTGTGTAGTGCCACTTACAAAGTATAAGAAAGCAGAGCAGGGTTGTGTAGTGCCACTTACAAAGTATAAGAAAGCAGAGCAGGGTTGTGTAGTGCCACTTACAAAGTATAAGAAAGCAGAGCAGGGTTGTGTAGTGCCACTTACAAAGTATAAGAAAGCAGAGCAGGGTTGTGTAGTGCCACTTACAAAGTATAAGAAAGCAGAGCAGGGTTGTGTAGTGCCACTTACAAAGTATAAGAAAGCAGAGCAGGGTTGTGTAGTGCCACTTACAAAGTATAAGAAAGCAGAGCAGGGTTGTGTAGTGCCACTTACAAAGTATAAGAAAGCAGAGCAGGGTTGTGTAGTGCCACTTACAAAGTATAAGAAAGCAGAGCAGGGTTGTGTAGTGCCACTTACAAAGTATAAGAAAGCAGAGCAGGGTTGTGTAGTGCCACTTACAAAGTATAAGAAAGCAGAGCAGGGTTGTGTAGTGCCACTTACAAAGTATAAGAAAGCAG
This sequence comes from Microglena sp. YARC, assembly GCA_022414725.1. Classification (NCBI taxonomy): domain Eukaryota; kingdom Viridiplantae; phylum Chlorophyta; class Chlorophyceae; order Chlamydomonadales; family Chlamydomonadaceae; genus Microglena; species Microglena sp. YARC. The sequence continues at coordinate 24,875 of JAJSRW010001502.1, forward strand.
AGCAGGGTTGTGTAGTGCCACTTACAAAGTATAAGAAAGCAGAGCAGGGTTGTGTAGTGCCACTTACAAAGTATAAGAAAGCAGAGCAGGGTTGTGTAGTGCCACTTACAAAGTATAAGAAAGCAGAGCAGGGTTGTGTAGTGCCACTTACAAAGTATAAGAAAGCAGAGCAGGGTTGTGTAGTGCCACTTACAAAGTATAAGAAAGCAGAGCAGGGTTGTGTAGTGCCACTTACAAAGTATAAGAAAGCAGAGCAGGGTTGTGTAGTGCCACTTACAAAGTATAAGAAAGCAGAGCAGGGTTGTGTAGTGCCACTTACAAAGTATAAGAAAGCAGAGCAGGGTTGTGTAGTGCCACTTACAAAGTATAAGAAAGCAGAGCAGGGTTGTGTAGTGCCACTTACAAAGTATAAGAAAGCAGAGCAGGGTTGTGTAGTGCCACTTACAAAGTATAAGAAAGCAGAGCAGGGTTGTGTAGTGCCACTTACAAAGTATAAGAAAGCAGAGCAGGGTTGTGTAGTGCCACTTACAAAGTATAAGAAAGCAGAGCAGGGTTGTGTAGTGCCACTTACAAAGTATAAGAAAGCAGAGCAGGGTTGTGTAGTGCCACTTACAAAGTATAAGAAAGCAGAGCAGGGTTGTGTAGTGCCACTTACAAAGTATAAGAAAGCAGAGCAGGGTTGTGTAGTGCCACTTACAAAGTATAAGAAAGCAGAGCAGGGTTGTGTAGTGCCACTTACAAAGTATAAGAAAGCAGAGCAGGGTTGTGTAGTGCCACTTACAAAGTATAAGAAAGCAGAGCAGGGTTGTGTAGTGCCACTTACAAAGTATAAGAAAGCAGAGCAGGGTTGTGTAGTGCCACTTACAAAGTATAAGAAAGCAGAGCAGGGTTGTGTAGTGCCACTTACAAAGTATAAGAAAGCAGAGCAGGGTTGTGTAGTGCCACTTACAAAGTATAAGAAAGCAGAGCAGGGTTGTGTAGTGCCACTTACAAAGTATAAGAAAGCAGAGCAGGGTTGTGTAGTGCCACTTACAAAGTATAAGAAAGCAGAGCAGGGTTGTGTAGTGCCACTTACAAAGTATAAGAAAGCAGAGCAGGGTTGTGTAGTGCCACTTACAAAGTATAAGAAAGCAGAGCAGGGTTGTGTAGTGCCACTTACAAAGTATAAGAAAGCAGAGCAGGGTTGTGTAGTGCCACTTACAAAGTATAAGAAAGCAGAGCAGGGTTGTGTAGTGCCACTTACAAAGTATAAGAAAGCAGAGCAGGGTTGTGTAGTGCCACTTACAAAGTATAAGAAAGCAGAGCAGGGTTGTGTAGTGCCACTTACAAAGTATAAGAAAGCAGAGCAGGGTTGTGTAGTGCCACTTACAAAGTATAAGAAAGCAGAGCAGGGTTGTGTAGTGCCACTTACAAAGTATAAGAAAGCAGAGCAGGGTTGTGTAGTGCCACTTACAAAGTATAAGAAAGCAGAGCAGGGTTGTGTAGTGCCACTTACAAAGTATAAGAAAGCAGAGCAGGGTTGTGTAGTGCCACTTACAAAGTATAAGAAAGCAGAGCAGGGTTGTGTAGTGCCACTTACAAAGTATAAGAAAGCAGAGCAGGGTTGTGTAGTGCCACTTACAAAGTATAAGAAAGCAGAGCAGGGTTGTGTAGTGCCACTTACAAAGTATAAGAAAGCAGAGCAGGGTTGTGTAGTGCCACTTACAAAGTATAAGAAAGCAGAGCAGGGTTGTGTAGTGCCACTTACAAAGTATAAGAAAGCAGAGCAGGGTTGTGTAGTGCCACTTACAAAGTATAAGAAAGCAGAGCAGGGTTGTGTAGTGCCACTTACAAAGTATAAGAAAGCAGAGCAGGGTTGTGTAGTGCCACTTACAAAGTATAAGAAAGCAGAGCAGGGTTGTGTAGTGCCACTTACAAAGTATAAGAAAGCAGAGCAGGGTTGTGTAGTGCCACTTACAAAGTATAAGAAAGCAGAGCAGGGTTGTGTAGTGCCACTTACAAAGTATAAGAAAGCAGAGCAGGGTTGTGTAGTGCCACTTACAAAGTATAAGAAAGCAGAGCAGGGTTGTGTAGTGCCACTTACAAAGTATAAGAAAGCAGAGCAGGGTTGTGTAGTGCCACTTACAAAGTATAAGAAAGCAGAGCAGGGTTGTGTAGTGCCACTTACAAAGTATAAGAAAGCAGAGCAGGGTTGTGTAGTGCCACTTACAAAGTATAAGAAAGCAGAGCAGGGTTGTGTAGTGCCACTTACAAAGTATAAGAAAGCAGAGCAGGGTTGTGTAGTGCCACTTACAAAGTATAAGAAAGCAGAGCAGGGTTGTGTAGTGCCACTTACAAAGTATAAGAAAGCAGAGCAGGGTTGTGTAGTGCCACTTACAAAGTATAAGAAAGCAGAGCAGGGTTGTGTAGTGCCACTTACAAAGTATAAGAAAGCAGAGCAGGGTTGTGTAGTGCCACTTACAAAGTATAAGAAAGCAGAGCAGGGTTGTGTAGTGCCACTTACAAAGTATAAGAAAGCAGAGCAGGGTTGTGTAGTGCCACTTACAAAGTATAAGAAAGCAGAGCAGGGTTGTGTAGTGCCACTTACAAAGTATAAGAAAGCAGAGCAGGGTTGTGTAGTGCCACTTACAAAGTATAAGAAAGCAGAGCAGGGTTGTGTAGTGCCACTTACAAAGTATAAGAAAGCAGAGCAGGGTTGTGTAGTGCCACTTACAAAGTATAAGAAAGCAGAGCAGGGTTGTGTAGTGCCACTTACAAAGTATAAGAAAGCAGAGCAGGGTTGTGTAGTGCCACTTACAAAGTATAAGAAAGCAGAGCAGGGTTGTGTAGTGCCACTTACAAAGTATAAGAAAGCAGAGCAGGGTTGTGTAGTGCCACTTACAAAGTATAAGAAAGCAGAGCAGGGTTGTGTAGTGCCACTTACAAAGTATAAGAAAGCAGAGCAGGGTTGTGTAGTGCCACTTACAAAGTATAAGAAAGCAGAGCAGGGTTGTGTAGTGCCACTTACAAAGTATAAGAAAGCAGAGCAGGGTTGTGTAGTGCCACTTACAAAGTATAAGAAAGCAGAGCAGGGTTGTGTAGTGCCACTTACAAAGTATAAGAAAGCAGAGCAGGGTTGTGTAGTGCCACTTACAAAGTATAAGAAAGCAGAGCAGGGTTGTGTAGTGCCACTTACAAAGTATAAGAAAGCAGAGCAGGGTTGTGTAGTGCCACTTACAAAGTATAAGAAAGCAGAGCAGGGTTGTGTAGTGCCACTTACAAAGTATAAGAAAGCAGAGCAGGGTTGTGTAGTGCCACTTACAAAGTATAAGAAAGCAGAGCAGGGTTGTGTAGTGCCACTTACAAAGTATAAGAAAGCAGAGCAGGGTTGTGTAGTGCCACTTACAAAGTATAAGAAAGCAGAGCAGGGTTGTGTAGTGCCACTTACAAAGTATAAGAAAGCAGAGCAGGGTTGTGTAGTGCCACTTACAAAGTATAAGAAAGCAGAGCAGGGTTGTGTAGTGCCACTTACAAAGTATAAGAAAGCAGAGCAGGGTTGTGTAGTGCCACTTACAAAGTATAAGAAAGCAGAGCAGGGTTGTGTAGTGCCACTTACAAAGTATAAGAAAGCAGAGCAGGGTTGTGTAGTGCCACTTACAAAGTATAAGAAAGCAGAGCAGGGTTGTGTAGTGCCACTTACAAAGTATAAGAAAGCAGAGCAGGGTTGTGTAGTGCCACTTACAAAGTATAAGAAAGCAGAGCAGGGTTGTGTAGTGCCACTTACAAAGTATAAGAAAGCAGAGCAGGGTTGTGTAGTGCCACTTACAAAGTATAAGAAAGCAGAGCAGGGTTGTGTAGTGCCACTTACAAAGTATAAGAAAGCAGAGCAGGGTTGTGTAGTGCCACTTACAAAGTATAAGAAAGCAGAGCAGGGTTGTGTAGTGCCACTTACAAAGTATAAGAAAGCAGAGCAGGGTTGTGTAGTGCCACTTACAAAGTATAAGAAAGCAGAGCAGGGTTGTGTAGTGCCACTTACAAAGTATAAGAAAGCAGAGCAGGGTTGTGTAGTGCCACTTACAAAGTATAAGAAAGCAGAGCAGGGTTGTGTAGTGCCACTTACAAAGTATAAGAAAGCAGAGCAGGGTTGTGTAGTGCCACTTACAAAGTATAAGAAAGCAGAGCAGGGTTGTGTAGTGCCACTTACAAAGTATAAGAAAGCAGAGCAGGGTTGTGTAGTGCCACTTACAAAGTATAAGAAAGCAGAGCAGGGTTGTGTAGTGCCACTTACAAAGTATAAGAAAGCAGAGCAGGGTTGTGTAGTGCCACTTACAAAGTATAAGAAAGCAGAGCAGGGTTGTGTAGTGCCACTTACAAAGTATAAGAAAGCAGAGCAGGGTTGTGTAGTGCCACTTACAAAGTATAAGAAAGCAGAGCAGGGTTGTGTAGTGCCACTTACAAAGTATAAGAAAGCAGAGCAGGGTTGTGTAGTGCCACTTACAAAGTATAAGAAAGCAGAGCAGGGTTGTGTAGTGCCACTTACAAAGTATAAGAAAGCAGAGCAGGGTTGTGTAGTGCCACTTACAAAGTATAAGAAAGCAGAGCAGGGTTGTGTAGTGCCACTTACAAAGTATAAGAAAGCAGAGCAGGGTTGTGTAGTGCCACTTACAAAGTATAAGAAAGCAGAGCAGGGTTGTGTAGTGCCACTTACAAAGTATAAGAAAGCAGAGCAGGGTTGTGTAGTGCCACTTACAAAGTATAAGAAAGCAGAGCAGGGTTGTGTAGTGCCACTTACAAAGTATAAGAAAGCAGAGCAGGGTTGTGTAGTGCCACTTACAAAGTATAAGAAAGCAGAGCAGGGTTGTGTAGTGCCACTTACAAAGTATAAGAAAGCAGAGCAGGGTTGTGTAGTGCCACTTACAAAGTATAAGAAAGCAGAGCAGGGTTGTGTAGTGCCACTTACAAAGTATAAGAAAGCAGAGCAGGGTTGTGTAGTGCCACTTACAAAGTATAAGAAAGCAGAGCAGGGTTGTGTAGTGCCACTTACAAAGTATAAGAAAGCAGAGCAGGGTTGTGTAGTGCCACTTACAAAGTATAAGAAAGCAGAGCAGGGTTGTGTAGTGCCACTTACAAAGTATAAGAAAGCAGAGCAGGGTTGTGTAGTGCCACTTACAAAGTATAAGAAAGCAGAGCAGGGTTGTGTAGTGCCACTTACAAAGTATAAGAAAGCAGAGCAGGGTTGTGTAGTGCCACTTACAAAGTATAAGAAAGCAGAGCAGGGTTGTGTAGTGCCACTTACAAAGTATAAGAAAGCAGAGCAGGGTTGTGTAGTGCCACTTACAAAGTATAAGAAAGCAGAGCAGGGTTGTGTAGTGCCACTTACAAAGTATAAGAAAGCAGAGCAGGGTTGTGTAGTGCCACTTACAAAGTATAAGAAAGCAGAGCAGGGTTGTGTAGTGCCACTTACAAAGTATAAGAAAGCAGAGCAGGGTTGTGTAGTGCCACTTACAAAGTATAAGAAAGCAGAGCAGGGTTGTGTAGTGCCACTTACAAAGTATAAGAAAGCAGAGCAGGGTTGTGTAGTGCCACTTACAAAGTATAAGAAAGCAGAGCAGGGTTGTGTAGTGCCACTTACAAAGTATAAGAAAGCAGAGCAGGGTTGTGTAGTGCCACTTACAAAGTATAAGAAAGCAGAGCAGGGTTGTGTAGTGCCACTTACAAAGTATAAGAAAGCAGAGCAGGGTTGTGTAGTGCCACTTACAAAGTATAAGAAAGCAGAGCAGGGTTGTGTAGTGCCACTTACAAAGTATAAGAAAGCAGAGCAGGGTTGTGTAGTGCCACTTACAAAGTATAAGAAAGCAGAGCAGGGTTGTGTAGTGCCACTTACAAAGTATAAGAAAGCAGAGCAGGGTTGTGTAGTGCCACTTACAAAGTATAAGAAAGCAGAGCAGGGTTGTGTAGTGCCACTTACAAAGTATAAGAAAGCAGAGCAGGGTTGTGTAGTGCCACTTACAAAGTATAAGAAAGCAGAGCAGGGTTGTGTAGTGCCACTTACAAAGTATAAGAAAGCAGAGCAGGGTTGTGTAGTGCCACTTACAAAGTATAAGAAAGCAGAGCAGGGTTGTGTAGTGCCACTTACAAAGTATAAGAAAGCAGAGCAGGGTTGTGTAGTGCCACTTACAAAGTATAAGAAAGCAGAGCAGGGTTGTGTAGTGCCACTTACAAAGTATAAGAAAGCAGAGCAGGGTTGTGTAGTGCCACTTACAAAGTATAAGAAAGCAGAGCAGGGTTGTGTAGTGCCACTTACAAAGTATAAGAAAGCAGAGCAGGGTTGTGTAGTGCCACTTACAAAGTATAAGAAAGCAGAGCAGGGTTGTGTAGTGCCACTTACAAAGTATAAGAAAGCAGAGCAGGGTTGTGTAGTGCCACTTACAAAGTATAAGAAAGCAGAGCAGGGTTGTGTAGTGCCACTTACAAAGTATAAGAAAGCAGAGCAGGGTTGTGTAGTGCCACTTACAAAGTATAAGAAAGCAGAGCAGGGTTGTGTAGTGCCACTTACAAAGTATAAGAAAGCAGAGCAGGGTTGTGTAGTGCCACTTACAAAGTATAAGAAAGCAGAGCAGGGTTGTGTAGTGCCACTTACAAAGTATAAGAAAGCAGAGCAGGGTTGTGTAGTGCCACTTACAAAGTATAAGAAAGCAGAGCAGGGTTGTGTAGTGCCACTTACAAAGTATAAGAAAGCAGAGCAGGGTTGTGTAGTGCCACTTACAAAGTATAAGAAAGCAGAGCAGGGTTGTGTAGTGCCACTTACAAAGTATAAGAAAGCAGAGCAGGGTTGTGTAGTGCCACTTACAAAGTATAAGAAAGCAGAGCAGGGTTGTGTAGTGCCACTTACAAAGTATAAGAAAGCAGAGCAGGGTTGTGTAGTGCCACTTACAAAGTATAAGAAAGCAGAGCAGGGTTGTGTAGTGCCACTTACAAAGTATAAGAAAGCAGAGCAGGGTTGTGTAGTGCCACTTACAAAGTATAAGAAAGCAGAGCAGGGTTGTGTAGTGCCACTTACAAAGTATAAGAAAGCAGAGCAGGGTTGTGTAGTGCCACTTACAAAGTATAAGAAAGCAGAGCAGGGTTGTGTAGTGCCACTTACAAAGTATAAGAAAGCAGAGCAGGGTTGTGTAGTGCCACTTACAAAGTATAAGAAAGCAGAGCAGGGTTGTGTAGTGCCACTTACAAAGTATAAGAAAGCAGAGCAGGGTTGTGTAGTGCCACTTACAAAGTATAAGAAAGCAGAGCAGGGTTGTGTAGTGCCACTTACAAAGTATAAGAAAGCAGAGCAGGGTTGTGTAGTGCCACTTACAAAGTATAAGAAAGCAGAGCAGGGTTGTGTAGTGCCACTTACAAAGTATAAGAAAGCAGAGCAGGGTTGTGTAGTGCCACTTACAAAGTATAAGAAAGCAGAGCAGGGTTGTGTAGTGCCACTTACAAAGTATAAGAAAGCAGAGCAGGGTTGTGTAGTGCCACTTACAAAGTATAAGAAAGCAGAGCAGGGTTGTGTAGTGCCACTTACAAAGTATAAGAAAGCAGAGCAGGGTTGTGTAGTGCCACTTACAAAGTATAAGAAAGCAGAGCAGGGTTGTGTAGTGCCACTTACAAAGTATAAGAAAGCAGAGCAGGGTTGTGTAGTGCCACTTACAAAGTATAAGAAAGCAGAGCAGGGTTGTGTAGTGCCACTTACAAAGTATAAGAAAGCAGAGCAGGGTTGTGTAGTGCCACTTACAAAGTATAAGAAAGCAGAGCAGGGTTGTGTAGTGCCACTTACAAAGTATAAGAAAGCAGAGCAGGGTTGTGTAGTGCCACTTACAAAGTATAAGAAAGCAGAGCAGGGTTGTGTAGTGCCACTTACAAAGTATAAGAAAGCAGAGCAGGGTTGTGTAGTGCCACTTACAAAGTATAAGAAAGCAGAGCAGGGTTGTGTAGTGCCACTTACAAAGTATAAGAAAGCAGAGCAGGGTTGTGTAGTGCCACTTACAAAGTATAAGAAAGCAGAGCAGGGTTGTGTAGTGCCACTTACAAAGTATAAGAAAGCAGAGCAGGGTTGTGTAGTGCCACTTACAAAGTATAAGAAAGCAGAGCAGGGTTGTGTAGTGCCACTTACAAAGTATAAGAAAGCAGAGCAGGGTTGTGTAGTGCCACTTACAAAGTATAAGAAAGCAGAGCAGGGTTGTGTAGTGCCACTTACAAAGTATAAGAAAGCAGAGCAGGGTTGTGTAGTGCCACTTACAAAGTATAAGAAAGCAGAGCAGGGTTGTGTAGTGCCACTTACAAAGTATAAGAAAGCAGAGCAGGGTTGTGTAGTGCCACTTACAAAGTATAAGAAAGCAGAGCAGGGTTGTGTAGTGCCACTTACAAAGTATAAGAAAGCAGAGCAGGGTTGTGTAGTGCCACTTACAAAGTATAAGAAAGCAGAGCAGGGTTGTGTAGTGCCACTTACAAAGTATAAGAAAGCAGAGCAGGGTTGTGTAGTGCCACTTACAAAGTATAAGAAAGCAGAGCAGGGTTGTGTAGTGCCACTTACAAAGTATAAGAAAGCAGAGCAGGGTTGTGTAGTGCCACTTACAAAGTATAAGAAAGCAGAGCAGGGTTGTGTAGTGCCACTTACAAAGTATAAGAAAGCAGAGCAGGGTTGTGTAGTGCCACTTACAAAGTATAAGAAAGCAGAGCAGGGTTGTGTAGTGCCACTTACAAAGTATAAGAAAGCAGAGCAGGGTTGTGTAGTGCCACTTACAAAGTATAAGAAAGCAGAGCAGGGTTGTGTAGTGCCACTTACAAAGTATAAGAAAGCAGAGCAGGGTTGTGTAGTGCCACTTACAAAGTATAAGAAAGCAGAGCAGGGTTGTGTAGTGCCACTTACAAAGTATAAGAAAGCAGAGCAGGGTTGTGTAGTGCCACTTACAAAGTATAAGAAAGCAGAGCAGGGTTGTGTAGTGCCACTTACAAAGTATAAGAAAGCAGAGCAGGGTTGTGTAGTGCCACTTACAAAGTATAAGAAAGCAGAGCAGGGTTGTGTAGTGCCACTTACAAAGTATAAGAAAGCAGAGCAGGGTTGTGTAGTGCCACTTACAAAGTATAAGAAAGCAGAGCAGGGTTGTGTAGTGCCACTTACAAAGTATAAGAAAGCAGAGCAGGGTTGTGTAGTGCCACTTACAAAGTATAAGAAAGCAGAGCAGGGTTGTGTAGTGCCACTTACAAAGTATAAGAAAGCAGAGCAGGGTTGTGTAGTGCCACTTACAAAGTATAAGAAAGCAGAGCAGGGTTGTGTAGTGCCACTTACAAAGTATAAGAAAGCAGAGCAGGGTTGTGTAGTGCCACTTACAAAGTATAAGAAAGCAGAGCAGGGTTGTGTAGTGCCACTTACAAAGTATAAGAAAGCAGAGCAGGGTTGTGTAGTGCCACTTACAAAGTATAAGAAAGCAGAGCAGGGTTGTGTAGTGCCACTTACAAAGTATAAGAAAGCAGAGCAGGGTTGTGTAGTGCCACTTACAAAGTATAAGAAAGCAGAGCAGGGTTGTGTAGTGCCACTTACAAAGTATAAGAAAGCAGAGCAGGGTTGTGTAGTGCCACTTACAAAGTATAAGAAAGCAGAGCAGGGTTGTGTAGTGCCACTTACAAAGTATAAGAAAGCAGAGCAGGGTTGTGTAGTGCCACTTACAAAGTATAAGAAAGCAGAGCAGGGTTGTGTAGTGCCACTTACAAAGTATAAGAAAGCAGAGCAGGGTTGTGTAGTGCCACTTACAAAGTATAAGAAAGCAGAGCAGGGTTGTGTAGTGCCACTTACAAAGTATAAGAAAGCAGAGCAGGGTTGTGTAGTGCCACTTACAAAGTATAAGAAAGCAGAGCAGGGTTGTGTAGTGCCACTTACAAAGTATAAGAAAGCAGAGCAGGGTTGTGTAGTGCCACTTACAAAGTATAAGAAAGCAGAGCAGGGTTGTGTAGTGCCACTTACAAAGTATAAGAAAGCAGAGCAGGGTTGTGTAGTGCCACTTACAAAGTATAAGAAAGCAGAGCAGGGTTGTGTAGTGCCACTTACAAAGTATAAGAAAGCAGAGCAGGGTTGTGTAGTGCCACTTACAAAGTATAAGAAAGCAGAGCAGGGTTGTGTAGTGCCACTTACAAAGTATAAGAAAGCAGAGCAGGGTTGTGTAGTGCCACTTACAAAGTATAAGAAAGCAGAGCAGGGTTGTGTAGTGCCACTTACAAAGTATAAGAAAGCAGAGCAGGGTTGTGTAGTGCCACTTACAAAGTATAAGAAAGCAGAGCAGGGTTGTGTAGTGCCACTTACAAAGTATAAGAAAGCAGAGCAGGGTTGTGTAGTGCCACTTACAAAGTATAAGAAAGCAGAGCAGGGTTGTGTAGTGCCACTTACAAAGTATAAGAAAGCAGAGCAGGGTTGTGTAGTGCCACTTACAAAGTATAAGAAAGCAGAGCAGGGTTGTGTAGTGCCACTTACAAAGTATAAGAAAGCAGAGCAGGGTTGTGTAGTGCCACTTACAAAGTATAAGAAAGCAGAGCAGGGTTGTGTAGTGCCACTTACAAAGTATAAGAAAGCAGAGCAGGGTTGTGTAGTGCCACTTACAAAGTATAAGAAAGCAGAGCAGGGTTGTGTAGTGCCACTTACAAAGTATAAGAAAGCAGAGCAGGGTTGTGTAGTGCCACTTACAAAGTATAAGAAAGCAGAGCAGGGTTGTGTAGTGCCACTTACAAAGTATAAGAAAGCAGAGCAGGGTTGTGTAGTGCCACTTACAAAGTATAAGAAAGCAGAGCAGGGTTGTGTAGTGCCACTTACAAAGTATAAGAAAGCAGAGCAGGGTTGTGTAGTGCCACTTACAAAGTATAAGAAAGCAGAGCAGGGTTGTGTAGTGCCACTTACAAAGTATAAGAAAGCAGAGCAGGGTTGTGTAGTGCCACTTACAAAGTATAAGAAAGCAGAGCAGGGTTGTGTAGTGCCACTTACAAAGTATAAGAAAGCAGAGCAGGGTTGTGTAGTGCCACTTACAAAGTATAAGAAAGCAGAGCAGGGTTGTGTAGTGCCACTTACAAAGTATAAGAAAGCAGAGCAGGGTTGTGTAGTGCCACTTACATAGTATAAGAAAGCAGAGCAGGGTTGTGTAGTGCCACTTACAAAGTATAAGAAAGCAGAGCAGGGTTGTGTAGTGCCACTTACAAAGTATAAGAAAGCAGAGCAGGGTTGTGTAGTGCCACTTACAAAGTATAAGAAAGCAGAGCAGGGTTGTGTAGTGCCACTTACAAAGTATAAGAAAGCAGAGCAGGGTTGTGTAGTGCCACTTACAAAGTATAAGAAAGCAGAGCAGGGTTGTGTAGTGCCACTTACAAAGTATAAGAAAGCAGAGCAGGGTTGTGTAGTGCCACTTACAAAGTATAAGAAAGCAGAGCAGGGTTGTGTAGTGCCACTTACAAAGTATAAGAAAGCAGAGCAGGGTTGTGTAGTGCCACTTACAAAGTATAAGAAAGCAGAGCAGGGTTGTGTAGTGCCACTTACAAAGTATAAGAAAGCAGAGCAGGGTTGTGTAGTGCCACTTACAAAGTATAAGAAAGCAGAGCAGGGTTGTGTAGTGCCACTTACAAAGTATAAGAAAGCAGAGCAGGGTTGTGTAGTGCCACTTACAAAGTATAAGAAAGCAGAGCAGGGTTGTGTAGTGCCACTTACAAAGTATAAGAAAGCAGAGCAGGGTTGTGTAGTGCCACTTACAAAGTATAAGAAAGCAGAGCAGGGTTGTGTAGTGCCACTTACAAAGTATAAGAAAGCAGAGCAGGGTTGTGTAGTGCCACTTACAAAGTATAAGAAAGCAGAGCAGGGTTGTGTAGTGCCACTTACAAAGTATAAGAAAGCAGAGCAGGGTTGTGTAGTGCCACTTACAAAGTATAAGAAAGCAGAGCAGGGTTGTGTAGTGCCACTTACAAAGTATAAGAAAGCAGAGCAGGGTTGTGTAGTGCCACTTACAAAGTATAAGAAAGCAGAGCAGGGTTGTGTAGTGCCACTTACAAAGTATAAGAAAGCAGAGCAGGGTTGTGTAGTGCCACTTACAAAGTATAAGAAAGCAGAGCAGGGTTGTGTAGTGCCACTTACAAAGTATAAGAAAGCAGAGCAGGGTTGTGTAGTGCCACTTACAAAGTATAAGAAAGCAGAGCAGGGTTGTGTAGTGCCACTTACAAAGTATAAGAAAGCAGAGCAGGGTTGTGTAGTGCCACTTACATAGTATAAGAAAGCAGAGCAGGGTTGTGTAGTGCCACTTACAAAGTATAAGAAAGCAGAGCAGGGTTGTGTAGTGCCACTTACAAAGTATAAGAAAGCAGAGCAGGGTTGTGTAGTGCCACTTACAAAGTATAAGAAAGCAGAGCAGGGTTGTGTAGTGCCACTTACAAAGTATAAGAAAGCAGAGCAGGGTTGTGTAGTGCCACTTACAAAGTATAAGAAAGCAGAGCAGGGTTGTGTAGTGCCACTTACAAAGTATAAGAAAGCAGAGCAGGGTTGTGTAGTGCCACTTACAAAGTATAAGAAAGCAGAGCAGGGTTGTGTAGTGCCACTTACAAAGTATAAGAAAGCAGAGCAGGGTTGTGTAGTGCCACTTACAAAGTATAAGAAAGCAGAGCAGGGTTGTGTAGTGCCACTTACAAAGTATAAGAAAGCAGAGCAGGGTTGTGTAGTGCCACTTACAAAGTATAAGAAAGCAGAGCAGGGTTGTGTAGTGCCACTTACAAAGTATAAGAAAGCAGAGCAGGGTTGTGTAGTGCCACTTACAAAGTATAAGAAAGCAGAGCAGGGTTGTGTAGTGCCACTTACAAAGTATAAGAAAGCAGAGCAGGGTTGTGTAGTGCCACTTACAAAGTATAAGAAAGCAGAGCAGGGTTGTGTAGTGCCACTTACAAAGTATAAGAAAGCAGAGCAGGGTTGTGTAGTGCCACTTACAAAGTATAAGAAAGCAGAGCAGGGTTGTGTAGTGCCACTTACAAAGTATAAGAAAGCAGAGCAGGGTTGTGTAGTGCCACTTACATAAGTATAAGAAAGCAGAGCAGGGTTGTGTAGTGCCACTTACAAAGTATAAGAAAGCAGAGCAGGGTTGTGTAGTGCCACTTACAAAGTATAAGAAAGCAGAGCAGGGTTGTGTAGTGCCACTTACAAAGTATAAGAAAGCAGAGCAGGGTTGTGTAGTGCCACTTACATAGTATAAGAAAGCAGAGCAGGGTTGTGTAGTGCCACTTACAAAGTATAAGAAAGCAGAGCAGGGTTGTGTAGTGCCACTTACAAAGTATAAGAAAGCAGAGCAGGGTTGTGTAGTGCCACTTACAAAGTATAAGAAAGCAGAGCAGGGTTGTGTAGTGCCACTTACAAAGTATAAGAAAGCAGAGCAGGGTTGTGTAGTGCCACTTACAAAGTATAAGAAAGCAGAGCAGGTTGTGTAGTGCCACTTACAAAGTATAAGAAAGCAGAGCAGGGTTGTGTAGTGCCACTTACAAAGTATAAGAAAGCAGAGCAGGGTTGTGTAGTGCCACTTACAAAGTATAAGAAAGCAGAGCAGGGTTGTGTAGTGCCACTTACAAAGTATAAGAAAGCAGAGCAGGGTTGTGTAGTGCCACTTACAAAGTATAAGAAAGCAGAGCAGGGTTGTGTAGTGCCACTTACAAAGTATAAGAAAGCAGAGCAGGGTTGTGTAGTGCCACTTACAAAGTATAAGAAAGCAGAGCAGGGTTGTGTAGTGCCACTTACAAAGTATAAGAAAGCAGAGCAGGGTTGTGTAGTGCCACTTACAAAGTATAAGAAAGCAGAGCAGGGTTGTGTAGTGCCACTTACATAGTATAAGAAAGCAGAGCAGGGTTGTGTAGTGCCACTTACAAAGTATAAGAAAGCAGAGCAGGGTTGTGTAGTGCCACTTACAAAGTATAAGAAAGCAGAGCAGGGTTGTGTAGTGCCACTTACAAAGTATAAGAAAGCAGAGCAGGGTTGTGTAGTGCCACTTACAAAGTATAAGAAAGCAGAGCAGGGTTGTGTAGTGCCACTTACATAGTATAAGAAAGCAGAGCAGGGTTGTGTAGTGCCACTTACAAAGTATAAGAAAGCAGAGCAGGGTTGTGTAGTGCCACTTACAAAGTATAAGAAAGCAGAGCAGGGTTGTGTAGTGCCACTTACAAAGTATAAGAAAGCAGAGCAGGGTTGTGTAGTGCCACTTACAAAGTATAAGAAAGCAGAGCAGGGTTGTGTAGTGCCACTTACAAAGTATAAGAAAGCAGAGCAGGGTTGTGTAGTGCCACTTACAAAGTATAAGAAAGCAGAGCAGGGTTGTGTAGTGCCACTTACAAAGTATAAGAAAGCAGAGCAGGGTTGTGTAGTGCCACTTACAAAGTATAAGAAAGCAGAGCAGGGTTGTGTAGTGCCACTTACAAAGTATAAGAAAGCAGAGCAGGGTTGTGTAGTGCCACTTACAAAGTATAAGAAAGCAGAGCAGGGTTGTGTAGTGCCACTTACAAAGTATAAGAAAGCAGAGCAGGGTTGTGTAGTGCCACTTACAAAGTATAAGAAAGCAGAGCAGGGTTGTGTAGTGCCACTTACAAAGTATAAGAAAGCAGAGCAGGGTTGTGTAGTGCCACTTACAAAGTATAAGAAAGCAGAGCAGGGTTGTGTAGTGCCACTTACAAAGTATAAGAAAGCAGAGCAGGGTTGTGTAGTGCCACTTACAAAGTATAAGAAAGCAGAGCAGGGTGTGTAGTGCCACTTACAAAGTATAAGAAAGCAGAGCAGGGTTGTGTAGTGCCACTTACAAAGTATAAGAAAGCAGAGCAGGGTTGTGTAGTGCCACTTACATAGTATAAGAAAGCAGAGCAGGGTTGTGTAGTGCCACTTACAAAGTATAAGAAAAGCAGAGCAGGGTTGTGTAGTGCCACTTACAAAGTATAAGAAAGCAGAGCAGGGTTGTGTAGTGCCACTTACAAAGTATAAGAAAGCAGAGCAGGGTTGTGTAGTGCCACTTACATAAGTATAAGAAAGCAGAGCAGGGTTGTGTAGTGCCACTTACAAAGTATAACAAAGAAAGCAGAGCAGGGGTTGTGTAGTGCCACTTACAAAGTATAAGAAAGCAGAGCAGGGTTGTGTAGTGCCACTTACAAAGTATAAGAAAGCAGAGCAGGTTGTGTAGTGCCACTTACAAAGTATAAGAAAGCAGAGCAGGGTTGTGTAGTGCCACTTACAAGTATAAGAAAGCAGAGCAGGGTTGTGTAGTGCCACTTACAAAGTATAAGAAAGCAGAGCAGGGTTGTGTAGTGCCCACTTACAAAGTATAAGAAAGCAGAGCAGGGTTGTGTAGTGCCACTTACAAAGTATAAGAAAAGCAGAGCAGGGTTGTGTAGTTGCACTACAAAGTATAAGAAAGCAGAGCAGGGTTGTGTAGTGCCACTTACAAAGTATAAGAAAGCAGAGCAGGGTTGTGTAGTGCCACTTACAAAGTATAAGAAAGCAGAGAGCAGGGTTGTGTAGTGCCACTTACAAAGTATAAGAAAGCAGAGCAGGGTTGTGTAGTGCCACTCAAAAGTAGAAAGCAGAGCAGGGTTGTAGTGCCACTTACATAGTATAAGAAAGCAGAGCAGGGTTGTGTAGTGCCACTTACAAGTATAAGAAAGCAGAGCAGGGTTGTGTAGTGCCCACTTACAAAGTATAAGAAAGCAGAGCAGGGTGTGTAGTGCCACTTAAAAGGCAGAGCAGGGTTGTGTAGTGCCACTTACAAAGTATAAGATTACAGTATAAGAAAGCAGAGCAGGGTTGTGTATGCCTTACAAAGTATAAGGAAAGCAGAGCAGGGTTGTGTAGTGCCACTTACAAAGTATAAGAAAAGCAGAGCAGGTTGTGTAGTGCCACTTACAAAGTATAAGAAAGCAGAGCAGGGTGTGTAGTGCCACTTACAACCAAGTATAAGACAAAGGCAGCAGGTGTAGGTATGTGCAGACACCAAGGTTGTGTAGTGCCACTTACAAAAAGTATAAGAATAGTATAAGGAAGCAGAGCATGGAGTTGTGTAGTGCAGAAGTAAGAGGTTTTGCACTTTTACAAAGTATACAGAAAGCAGAGCAGGCATAGTTGTGTAGTGCGCATAGAGCAGGGTGTAGAAAGCAGAGCAGGTGCAGCAGGGTTGTTTAGTGCCAACTTACAAGAGTATAGAGAAAAGCAGAGCAGGTTGTGTAGTGCACTTACGAAAAGTTATAAGAAGAAAGCAGAGCAAGGGTTGTGTTAGTGCCACTTACAAAGTAGTAAGAGAAAAGCTAGTCAGGCAGAGGGTTGTGTAGTGCACTTACAAAGTATAAGAAAGCACAGAGCAGGTTGCTGTAAGTTGCCACTTACAAAGTATAAGAAAGCAGAGCAGGGTTGTGTAGTGCCACTTACAAAGTATAGAAAGCAGAAGCCAGGGTTAGTGTATGCCACTTACAAAGTATAAGAAAGCAGAGCAGCAGGTTGTGTAGTGGCCCACTTACAATAGTATATAGAATGAGCCAAGAGCACAAAGGGTTGTGTAGTGGCCACTTACAAAGTATAAAGAAGCAGAGCAGGTTGTTAGTGCCCACTACAAAGGTATAAGAAAGCAGAGCAGGGGTTGTGGGTTAGTGCCACTTACAATAGTATAACGAAAGCAGAGCAGGGCTTGGTTAGTGCCACTTACAATTTAGTATAAGAAATCAGAGCAAGGGTTGTGTGTAGTTAACATCCCCTTTTTAAGCACCTACTTACAAAGTATAAAGAAAGCAGAGCAGGGTTGTGTAGTTCCACTGTATAAGAAAGCACTCTCGAAAGACCCACAGGCAGCGGTTGTGTAGTCCACTTACATCCATAGTATAAGAAAGCAGAGCAGGGTTGTGTAGTGCCACTTACAACGTATAAGAAGAAGTGTAAGAAGCAGAAGCAGGGTTGTTGTAGTAGCCACTTACACCATTATGTTTCTGCTGGAGCACCTTAGCAGTATCAGGGAAGCGGAGCAGGGGTTGTAGTGCCACTACAAAGATATAAGAAAGCAGAGCAGGGTTAGTGCCATTCTTACAATACAGAAGCTAGCCCAGAGCAAGGTTGTGTAGTGCCCACTTACAAAGTATCATAAGGAAAGCAGAAAGGCTTGTGGTTGTGTTAGTGCCACTTACATAAGTATAAGAAAGCAGAGCAGGGTTGTGTAGTGCCACTTACAAAGTATACAGAGAAAGCAGAAAGCAGGGTTGTGTAGTGCCCACTACAAAGTATAAGAAAGCAGCAGGATTGTTAGTGCCATGACGCAGGAGGCGGTTGTGTAGTGCCACTTACAAAGTAAAGAAAAGCATCTAGAGCAGGGTTGTTGTAAGTGCCACTTACAAAGTATAAGAAAGCAGAAGCAGGGTTTTGTGTTTATGCACACTATCCGTCAAGTTTTAGGACACGCAGGCCGAGTTACCAACGGAAAGTATAAGAAAGCAGAGCAAGCAGGTTGTGTAGTGCCACTTTACAAAAGTATAAGAAAGCAGAGCAGGGTTGTGTAGTGCCCCAGTATAAGAAAGCAGAGGGCAGGGTTGTGTAGTGCCACTTACAAAGCCAGAGCAGGGTTGGTAAGTGCCACTTACAAATTATACGAGTGTCAGAGCAGGCGTATAAGTTTACAAAGTATAGAACAGGCCAGGAGCAGAGTGGGCTTTTGTGAGCCTGCTTGTCCCACTTACCGAGAAGGAATACACGACGCAGAGGGACCGTTCTCCTGTGTAGTGCTCTCGCCCTACATTTAAGAAAGCCCCCCCCCCCTGTTGCCCGGACTTACAAGTATAAGAAAGCAGAGCAGGGTAAGATGTAGTGTCACTTACAACCAGGGTCCAGTATCCACGAGAAAGCTAGCAGCAGGGTCTGTTGTGCTTACAAAGTGCTCGCACCATCGTTCATTCCATCCCTTAAGGAGTAGATATCCTCACTAGAGCAGAGCTACATTGTGTAGATAAGAAAGGACGCAGAGAGGGGTGTTAGTGCCAATTCTCGCCCCCTAAGATTAAGAGTGCTAAACGAGATACAAAAGTATAAGAAGCCCAGAGCAGGCTCGTCTGTTGGAGCCCCGAAAGCTTGTGACAGCCGAGATAAATTCAAGGTATCAAGGGTAAAACCATTCGATGCCATAGACATACTATTACCTCGGTACCAAAAAGCAAGTATACTGCTGCCAGAAACTCCCTAGAGCAGGAATTGTGTAGTGCACTCTTACAAAGTAATATGTGTAGTGACCACTTACAAATATAAGTCAAAGGAGAAGGCAGAGAGAAGGGTTTTGGCGTGTTGCCTGCACTTACAAAAGGAGGTCCCATAAGGACAAAATGTGAAGGGGAGGCTTCTCGGTGAGTTAAGATGCAGAAAACCAACACGTTAAATAGGGAGTTAAAGCGCCCTAGGGTTTGTGTAAGGGTCGCCCACTTATCGAATAGTAAAGGAAATGCACGCACTAAGAGGCGTCTTTGATGTAGTTGCACTACAAAAAGTGTACAGCAGGAGGAATAGAGCAGGCTGGGGAAGTAGTCCAGCCACTTACAAAGCTATAAGCACAATGCGCCCTTCAGAAGCTATAGGGTTTGTGTGGTGTAGGTGAACCACTCCTACCCACCTAGTATAAGAAAGCAGACAGGGTTGTGAAGTGCCACTTACAAAGTGTAAAGAGAAGCAGAGCAGGGTGTGTAGTGCCACTTACATAGTATAATGAAAGACAGAGCAGGGTTGTTGTAGTGCCACTTACATTAGTATAAGAAAGCAGAGCAAGGTTGATGTAGTGCCCACTTACATAGTATAAGAAAGCAGAGGCAGGGTTGTGTAAATAGTGCCACTTACAAAGTATAAGAAGCGGAGCAATGGTTGTGTCAGTGCCACTTACAAAGTATAAGAAATCGAGCAGCGGTTGTGTAGTGCCAACAAAGTATAAGAAAGCAAGAGCAGGGTTGCTGTAGTGCCACCTTATACAAAGTGAAGAGAGCAGAGACAGGGTTGTGTAGTGGCACTTTACAAAGTGTAAAGAGAGCAAGAGAAGGGTTTGTTGTGTGCCACTTACAAAGTATAAGAAAGCAGAAGCAGGGTTGTGTAGTAGCCACTTACAAAAGTATAAGAAGCAGAGCAGGGTTGTGTAGTGCCACTTAACAAAAGTATAGAAAGCAGAAGCAAGGGTTGTGTAGTGCCACTTACATAGTAATAAGAAAGCAAGAGCAGGATTTGTGTAAGTGCCACTTATCTCTTC
>JAJSRW010001787.1:0-28919 GCA_022414725.1 Microglena sp. YARC
GGGTTGTAAAGAGGCTCTGATACCCAACCATTATGAAATATCAATCACGGCCGTCACGCCATGAATCGCTCTCCCGAAAGACTCGGGGCAAAAGTGAGTTCATCATCGTCATACCGCTTGGAAGGAACGAGATTCAACGTAGCGTCGAACGTCATCAGAGGCTCGCAGACGCATATCCTGCAAAAAGTTGCGAACGAGATGCTGGGATTTCTGCTCGAGCCACTGAATCAACTATTGCAGGAGGAGGAGGAGACAACGACTCCGCGATACCGGCGGAAAACGATAGTTAAAAGGTAATAGACCGTGCTGCGAAAGCAGCGCACGGGCTGGTCTTTGACAAGGAAAGCGTCGGCGTCCGAAAAACGCATGGTGCAAAAAAAACTGCTCGAGTTCCGTCTACTACGCACGGCACACCACGAAAAGTCTCAGGGCCAGTATTACCAGTCTCCGAAAACGTCGATAGGTACAACAACGTGAGAGCGACCAATAAATGACAATTGGTAGACGACGACAAACAAAAAGGTCCAGTTGAAACCGAGGACATCATGTCCAGCGTCGCTCGCTTCTCTCACCACAGAGCATCGAAAAACAGCCAACAAGGTCCAGCAACTGCTCATGTACATCCCCTGAATAGCCACACCAAATGGTCGGATTTACCGACGCTACAACGGGGGGAGTGCTACGCCGTGAGGTACACCGATGACAACTTGTGCACGTACGCGTGCGCGCCGGGTGTGGCACCATCAAGGAGTTCGTCTACCAAACAGAATACCAGAAGGAAACTCCAATTTCGACATTGTGGCTCAATCCTACGAGCGTGAGGACCAACATTCAACCCGTTGTGGATCCACCTCACGTGTTCGCAGGGACGTGCAGTTCCCCGACCTATGTGCAAGCGACCCGCCATGGTTCTTCTCGTTCAAGGGTGGTGTGTACTTCGCCCCCCACTGATACTTACGTGCCCTATGAAAAATGAAGATGCTGAGCGGGGAGATGACGTCGTGGCGGCGAAGTACTTCGACCTCGACTTTCCATGCGCGAGGAACGAAACCGAAAGAGGATTTGGCAGCCACCGACCACACCACCTACCAGAGCATTCTCGATTTCCAGAAGACACTGTTCCCTATACTACAAACTGTCAGTCTGGTCCACGTCTTCATTGGACGGCTATCTACGCAGGTGGCGTGAACTTGATGAGTGGCAGGTCCTCCCATACCTGAAGGGAAGCCAGCTGCGAAGCACCGGCACAGAGCACCATTCTCTCACACGCGTGTTGCAGGGAGATCTACGAAGCAGCCATGACGTCGGCTGTGTTACTTCGAATACAACAACATCGAGAAGAAGTTCGGTTTTGTCGCGCTTGACGAAAAAACTCATCTTCATCGGACCGGAGATCAAATCGGACATCGCTCTAGAACAGCCGAAATTCCAGAGCGTGGTCTTGGAGAGACAGTACAGGTCGCCTAAGTACTCGACCGCGCGCACCATCCATGGAAGGGTGCCCGGTATTCTAGCTGGCAATGAGTTCCAGGTTGGGTGGAACAACTCCGGGTAGCATCAATCGGCGCATCGTGCTCTTCGAATTCGACCACTGTGTGACGCAGAGGAGACATGCTCCTGGGCAGAAAGCTCTCTCGGAGATGGGGTGCATCCTGAGACGCACCAACAGCAGGTCGTACCTCAAGGCTGTCCGATGTTACGCGCGTGATAACGTTTTGGCTGCACTTGCCTTCGAGAATTCCACCGCCGCCAAGGATGAAACTCAGTGACGAGCGTCAACTCAGATGAATACTCCTTTCCTCCGTAGCGGCAGACTCACCTTTGACCCCGAGCTGTACATGCCGTACGTGGAACTTGCATGGAGACGTACAAGGTAATACTGCCGACAGACGGGACACCGCGCCATCGCACAAAGGAGACTTCAAGAAACCACCTGAAATCGATGTCGTGCGTGATTATTAACCAAGACCACGCTCAGGTACCCAAGAGGCGCAACCGGGACGTTCGTCGCCAACGCCCCAATTTGTGATGGAGTGGACCTCTCGGTTCTACTGCGAAAACAACAACAAACAACGACGTCCAGGATACACCATCGCCCACTTGAGTGAACTACAAAAAAAGTTCGGTGTACGATATATATGTATGAATTTCTAACACTACAAAAACATAATGCACCATCCTTAACAATCCCATCAAGACATCGCCCTTTTGGGAGTTGAAGATGTCGCACAGCCAGCGAGTAGTAGCCCTAGTAGGCTACATAGCACTGATCATTCATTGTGTTGCTACCCTTTGATATGTACACGTACAATGTAAAATGAGAAGAAGTACATCAGAGTCCCCTACAACTTTGCCTACAGACTGCTCATCGCCCTTCTTCCTAACTGCTTCCATCCTTTCCTAGGCGTCTATTCGATCAACTGCATGATACACGGTGTGACTGCCACGCCGCATGGTGTGGATCTTGTAGGCGATCCTGACCATCGTGTGGGCATTCACCATCGCGATAGTGACCATCTCCATGGGATCCTTCATACACGATCGACCAACTTTTGAACATCATTCATTCTCGCGGGTTCCCCGGTCAGAAGCATAAAAAAAAAAACACAAATATCCAGATACATTGTTGTGTAGACAAAACAAAACAAACATGGATGTTTTTTCAGGAATTTGACCTGCTTTCCAACTCTAAACTCATCGATCAACCACCAGTATGCACCCCCCGCTATTGAGCATATCAGGTCTGGTGCAACAACTCGAACACAACGATACCGCGAACAAACGCAACCCAGACCACCACAACAGTATCAGCCACTATCGATATCCCGTTACATCGTCCGTTGTGCTCCATGTCCGTTCGGAGATATCGGAGAGATGCAGACAGTGTAGACGAGGCTATCGACATGACACACACGAACACTAATAATAAGCCCAGTCCCGATAAAACACTGGTGCTTTTTGAACCACAATATTCCGTAGCATCATGTCGGGGGGGTCTCGCTGATAAAAATCAGCAGCAGTGACGACGATGTAGCATTTATGGTCGGAATCTGATGCGTCCTATCTCGATCAAAAAGCTTCGCGTAGTAGGAGCCACGACCGAACACAGATGGGTGTCGGGCGCTGTTTCGTCTTCATGCCAACTCTAATGATAGCGGAGGGCTACAACAAAACCTACGAGAGAGGATGAGACAAAAAAGAAGAGCTCATTTACCGATTGGACCGTATGGAACAGAAAGGTGCACACCTTCCCCGCGCTACACCATGAACGACCCGCTAGAGAATACGAGGCAGAGTACGAGCGTCGAAGCAGAACCGAGGCGACATAGACGTGAGCGTTCGTTTCCAGAGGCGCATGCTCGTGGCCTGTGTCACCGGATTAGATTTATGAACACCAAGTTCGACCCTTTCGACGTTAAGCTAACGGACGATGGTCTTGATTCAATCAAACGAGAACCTGGACGACTACGACGACGTGTTCGAGGGCTCTTTTTTGAAGTACCGTTGGCAGGCCAAGATGGCCCCGGAGATTAACCTGATGATGATGGTAGGATGGCAGCGGGCGGTCATGTTCCACTTGACAAACTCTAGTTTCCGCTCTAGCAACAATGCCGATCTTGGAAGATGTCATGAAGCGCAACCCTGACCTCATGCGACAGTTCACAAAGGCGTCGACACCATGAACAACCCTAATGATAGTCAATGAGTGCACGACCTCCTCATCCCCACCACGTACGGGAGGGGGGGTATCATGGGAGCGATCGGATCCATGTTCGGACTAGGAGGGGGAGGAGGAGGGAGCAGACATCCCGAATTAGCCACATCATCCTCCCGCACCTCCCAGACTTCAATGCGCGGACCCAAGAACGTGGAAAAATCCTGGCAAGCGAGCTACAGACGATGTCTGCGAAAGCAAGAGTGATGTTGCTGTAAAAAGCGATAAATGTAAGAAGTAATGATCGAAGATCGACTCATCATTCCGCCGTACAACAAACCACATTCTCATTGTCTCCTGTGCATAGCATGGACATTGGCTCAATAGACGATTCTGTCAAAGGAACAATCAAGGCTCCCGCATCCAATGCAAAGAATGCAACAAAAACCAAGACCAAGGCGACTGGGGGAAAGCGTGCCGCTTCAGGCACACGCACCGCATCGAACAAAAAGGCCATCGACATTTAATGGGAATAATTTATTTTAGGTGTTGTAGCATTTTTCAAAAGTACTCACACAGTTGACGAACGTGGTTTAGTGAGCGTCTCTGTCTTATTATGCACGTATTCCCCTGTAGAAAACGTTATCGTTAAAAACTACTGGGGGTGGGTACACCAGTGTTGAGTGATGGCAGTTTTTTAGATGGTAGGAAAGAGTTCGTTGTGAAGAAAGGATTGTTGTGCTGTGAAGAAGACGGACTTCGTTGCATTTATGAATATGAGTTGGCAATAATTCAGTAGCAATAAATGGACAATGCCAGTAATCCATAAACGAATAGTCCTCATCACCCCGTTGTTACCTTGGTTCGATAAAATTTGTTAAAAGCACAAGTGTCCTTACAGTCACGCAATTTTTTGTGAATTACCAGGTACAGATTTGAGAGTCTTTATCCAGGACAATCATTACCAACCATCAAAATACGACTGTTTTCCGCCTGTAAGTACACGTGAGAAGAGGGTTAAAATCGCTTAAGAGATACCACACGATAGCTATGTTATAGCTGAGCTCCCATGCTTGTAGAATTTGATTTTTTGTTGCCTTCTCGGTTTTGCCTTGATTTCCAACTCTTCTAGTGCCGACAATCCCAAGCTCTCTTGGTTGCTGTAATCACTTCCGTCAGGAGCTATGGTCCCCCGCAGGGTCACTTTTGATACATGCTTTAGAGATCGAGCGTAAGGGATAATTTCTCTCGCGTGAGAGTCATCAGTAGAAGATTTATTTTTTCAGAGGGAGACGTTAGGTGTTCATGAGAGATAGAAATCGCACATATACAATGTATTTTGACTCCTCCCCCTATCCAGAGCCTGAGAGGTGCGTGTCGGCACGCGCTTCAACTTGTGATATGAGATCCATTTTTTAAGTTTATCCCGGCATTTCAGAACCGCCTTTATGTTGGATGCAATCCTCCGCATTCTTCATATTTTCGTATTTGCCAAGTTGAATAATTGTTATTCAGAGGAGTTTGTGATGGATCGTCGGTCGTCCCGATTGGTCTTTGGGTAGCCCGCGCCTCCAGTGTTCATGTGACACGTTTAAAATAGGTGATGTGAGCACTCCGCATTCTCGCCACACGCGAGACAGTATATTTTTTTGTATTTTTTGAAATAATTTATTGGATTCAGATGGAGAGTCTTTTCAGAGGTTGTTCATGTAACACCGTTAAAAAGAGGGGATTGATGTGAGCCATTCTTTCATGACTTATGTTTTTGTAAATGAATTGTTGTTCCAGAGATGGAGAGTCTTTTCTTTCATGTTTGCGTCGTTAACCACGGATTGACCATCCCATGTTATCTCGGAACACGTTTAAATTAAAATAGGGATTGATGTGAGCTCGGCATTTAGCGGATATGTATATTTTTAAAATAATTGTTGAGATGGAGAGTCTTGTGTCATGTGAACACGTTTAAAATAGGGATTGATGTGAGCCAGCATTCTTCCAGTATTTATATAAGTTTCCAGAGATTCCAGTCTTTTCAGCAAGGCTGTTCCCAAGGGGAAGGTGTGTGAACACGTTTAAAATAGGATTTGATGTGAGCCTCCAGCAATTCTTCAGTATTTATTTTTTGTTAAAATAATTGTTCAGAGATGGAGAGTCTTTTCAGAGGGTGTTCATATGTGAACACGTTTTTAAAATAGGATTGATGTGAGCCTCCGGCATTCTTCAGTATATTATTTTTTGAAATAATTGTTGTTCCAGAGATGATATTTCGAGGTGTTCATGTGAGTGAAAAGTTAAAAAATAGGATTGATGTGAGCCGTCCGCATTCTTCAGTTTATTTTTTGTATGAAATAATTGTTGTCCAGAGATAGAGTCTTTTCTAGAGTGTTTCATGTGAACACGTTTAAAATAGGGATTGATGTGAGCTCCGGCATTCTTCAGTATTTATTTTTTGTTGAAATAATGTTGTTCCAGAGATGGAAGTCTTTTCAGAGTCTTTCAAGAGCGGTTTGTGAACGTTAAAATAAGGGTATTATGTGAGCTCGTCGTTAATAGGATTGATGTGAGCCTCCGGCATTCTTCAGTATTTTATTTTTTGTTGAAGCTTGTTCAGAGGGAGTGGTCTTTTCAGAGGTGTCGATCGTGAACACGTGAACACGTTTTAAAATAGTTGATGTTGAGCTCAGGCATGTTTATTTTTTGTTTGAAAGAATTGTTAATTCAGAGATGGAGGTCGGGTTCGTTCTTTTCAGAATGTGACACGTTTAAAATAGTGTGATGTGAGCTCCGGCATTCTTCATACATTTTTTGTTCTGTTCTGGAGAGTTTTTTCAGAGGGTTTCATGTTGAAAAGTTCCTCGGCTATTCTTCAGTATTATTTTTTGTTGAAATAATTGTTGTCCAGAGAATGGGAGTCGTTTCAGAGAGTTTCATGTGAACACGTTTAAAATACCGATGTGAGCCTCCGGCATTCTTCAGTATTTATTTTTGTGTGAAATAATTGTTTTACAGAGATGGAGAGTACTTTTCAGAGGATGTTCATGTGAACACGTTTAAAATAGGATGAATGTGAGCCAACCGGCATTCTTCAGGTAGTTGAAGAAATAGTCGATGTTGGAGCCAATTCTTCTCTGTATTTATTTTTTGTTGAAATAAATTGATGGAGAGTCTTTCAGAGGTGTTCATGTGAAACACGTTAAAATAGGGATTATGTGGAGCTCCCGATTCTCGGCATCTTCAGTAGTTTATTTTTTGTTGAAAAGTTGTTCGAGAGTTTCAATGTGACACGTTTACCTGTGAGCTCAGCTTCAATTTTTCTTTTAATTAAAAATGGGTGTGTTAGGATGGAGAGTCTTTTCGGTGCTTTCAGAACTTTCGTCGATTTTTGAACTACATACCGAATGAAACAAAGACGCACGTGTCTGAATATGATTTCCTTAGCATTCGGGCATCACTATAAAATTATTATGCGGTTGTTTTGACACGTTTACACATAAGTTTCATTTTACTGTTCGCCGACTGTAGTAGGACGTCTGGCAGGATGATTATAAGTGTGTTCCCCACTTATTGAGAAACTACTGTAAATTATAAATATGCCATCTTTTCACGTCTTATGTAACCGATTTACCTCGAGCACTTTCCCGGTTTCGCCTCGACCCTGCGAAAATAGAGGCGCCGCTCCTGTTTTCTGGCCGGAGATGTGGGCAGTTGTCTGACACTGAGTACGTCGCATTCCTAGAGCATGCTCTCAGCTATTCGAGGAGGTGTTCGTCGTGATGGGTAACCACGAGGCATACGGAATGGGCACTCTCGAAGACTGGTATTTGCCTCCGTGAACACTGCTGACTCGACCACCGCGACCTTCCCGCCAACGTCCACTTTCTTAATCGTTCAGCGCACGATTTGCAAATCCAAAATACCAATATACCAAAGTAAGATTTGGGAACCACGCTGTGGGTCTCACGTCCCCGATAGGACGCAATACACGTGCAGTGCTTCTTGACCGACTACGCATGATTTCCGGCTTCACAGTGAGCCGAAGACAACGCCGTCCACATCGCGGACGTTCGCTGGCTCGAGGGCGAAATCTCTCGCGCCGGGAAAACGATGGCGTCGATTTGTCGTCGTCACTCACCACGCGCCGAGCTTTCAAGGAACAGTCACCCCAAGACGAGAGGGAGCTTGCTGACAGCGCCTTCGCAACGGACCTGCACCATCTCATCAAGAGGACCCCGGTGAAACTGTGGGTGCACGGGACACACGCACTACTCAAACGACCAGAAAAATAGGGTCAATGCAACCTGTCTCCAACAACGAGGCTATTTGAGCAATCCGAGAAGAAGGAAAAGATTCGATCCTACAGGGTTTGAAACATCAATAAACGGGGCGTCGACAGACATTATAGTGTACGAGTGGGATGGTCCTAACAAATTGCCCGTGTGCAGCAAAAGAAACCTCTTTCATGACGCATTGGCACATCAACAAAGACCCGTGGTTCTTGGGCATACCGGGGAAGAGTCGATCGCTTAATCGCTGGTCCTTAATGGACCTCTCGAATACGACAAAAGACGATACGGCTCTTGCAGGATGGAGAGCCGTGATTCTAAAAAAGAACCACGATATTCTTCGTCTAACATCTTGCAATTTGTTGATTCAAAAATCGTATTGGGTTCCACTGCCCCTTTGGCTACACCATTTGTTACACCGTAAAATTGTGTGCCGTACACTCCGAAAACGTTTCATTTTAGTATCTCTCAAGGTAGGGATGAGGCGATCGCTTAAGGCGGCTGGTCCTTCAATGGACACTCTCAAACGTACCGACAAAAATAACGATACGCAGTCTGACATGATGGAGAGCCGTGATCTAAAAAAGAACCACGATATTCTCAGTTAACAAAATGCAACACCGTAAGTAACCCTACAACAAAATTCCGATCAGCCAAATTTATAAATTAGGTTTACACCGTAAGGGTGCCGTACACGAAGCGGTTTCATTTTTAGTATCGTTGACTGTAGATAATTTGATCTCCACGAATCCTCATGACTCTGCATTGCGCGAATCCTACACATGCGCAAACAGTACCGTCTCTGCACCTTCAAGGTGATTGCAGGGCTGCGAGGGACTCTGCGTCTCGAGTGCGTTGTTGATCTTTTCGAACTCCTTCTCCAGATTAATCGAGGCACGAAAAGGAATTTGAGGATGCTGTCGAGCACGCCAACTTTCTTTGCGGCCGGCAACGATACACTCCGACTTCAGACAAAATACAGTTTTCGCGCAGGCTTCAGGCATGTCAGGACCTCGTCAGGGTCGTGTATCTCGGCCCACCGCTTGATGGCGTCCGATTTGGCAGACTCAACATCTTTATTAGGATCGATGTAGTCGTCTTTATCGTCTTCATCAATCATCTCCCATCCCGGGAGTCTATCTCTAAGAGGGCGTCTCTCCACAGTATGTTCAGAATAAGCTTGTTCTCGGCTGTGGTCGAATAAAAACCGCATCTCGCATCGAGAATTGGCGATGCTCACGGGTGTTTCCCAACGGCCAGGTCAATGAAGGAAGCAGCACAAACGCGAATATCCGTTCACGAAGATTGCCACCCACGCTCTTTCAAGCGTGCTCGGAGTGAGCATGCGTTTGCTCGCCCCAATGATGGTTCGCGGGTTAGCCCTCGCGACCCCCCCACAACCTCTCCCGGATTCACGTAAGGTCGCGGGCCAGCTCGCCGCAAAATAAAATTCTTTGAAAACACGCGCGAGTCCACAATGGCAACTCCAGCCAATGTACTCGTTGACACAATACCTCGCGATTCTCTCTTCGATCATTCGAAGTCAGTGGGGATGTCTCCTGCTTCTCTGAGCGCAACACGAGCCACGTTGCGCGACACTGTAAAGAAGTTGGGTGTCGTTGATTTGTACACGAGTTCGCAACGCAGCGTCGAGAGGTCCCTCTCGGTTACGCGATACTCAGACTTGGCCTTCGACACACATGATGCGAGCGTAGCTCATAGCCCTCATTTCGGAACGGATTTGGCAGACAAGATGCACCCGCGGGGGTCGAGAGACATCTTCAGCTCTTTCAAACCTCCTCCACAATGCGGCTTTGACACCGGAAACCTAGGCCACGATCGCGAACACGCCTTCTTGAGCACATCACCTTGCTTGTCTCTGTAAGACCCTCATCCGGTCAATACGCATCCTCTCTCGAACGCTGCATCGTTCACGAGGAGTCATCGGGATCAAACTTTCTCTTGCAAAGCAAGACTAAGCCCGAGCGAACGCTAAGTTGACCCACCAATGAGCTCACGGCGTCCTTTGAGACATCGCATAAGCGACCAAGTTTACTTAGCATCGCTTTTTTGAGATAATGAGACGCGATGATTGTAGAGGGGCCTTCAGGGAGCAGTTCCATGTTTTTAGTTAACATGGAATGTTATATCAAAAACTGTCTATTCTTATGTGTATTATAACGTGTTCAACTACACTTTATAACTTAAGACTTTGACATGTTGTTGGACATTTTTATAAAAATTGTTATACCACAAAATGCCATTCACGTTCACAGCGACGTTTCATTGGTCGTCAAAGACGAGTTCAAGAAGTGCAACAGTGTGCCTCGTTTGCGGTTTCAGACACCTGTCCCTGCGGAGCTCAAGGCCCACTGACCGAGATGATCACATCGAAACTACTTGGGGTACCTGTTCATCAACAGGCTTCCGACAAGGTCTTACTTTTAAGAAACGGAAAATTACCCAATACTGTCAAGGCCAATGTCGTCGGCAAGCCCCGTCAGTGACACGTGCCCCTCGAGGGGTCAATGTGTAATAAAGGCAAGCAATGCTTGAAAATCATAATTTTGTCAAAATTATTTGAAAACACTGTTGTATGAGTTGCACGATGAGCGAAGCACAGGGAATGTTTTCATTAAGGTTACTTCGACCTCCAGAAGTTCATTTTCAGCAACAAGATCATCGTCGCTGCCGCCGGATTCTCTATCGCCGTGGCTACCAACGACGCAGTAAAGAACTGCTCAACTCCATTTTCATCCCATTGTTTCGATTTCATAAACAATATTTCCCTCGTGAGAAAACCCTCGGGGTGAAGATCATCTCGATCATATTCGGTATCCTGGGACGTTGATCATGTGGATGCTCACTATACTGCTTTGCTTTGTCCTGCTTGAATACTTTTTTGAACAATTCTATATTCGGTATGGTCACGACGATATCGAAGACCACAAGACAGAATTCGTCAAAGCCAAGGTGGAGGCCAAGAGAAACGATACCATTTCAAAGAAAGTAGAAAACATCAAACATGAGGAAATAAGGTTAACGAAATCCTTGAAATGTCAAAGAAAGATGACAAACCCGAAGATATTATACGACAAGAAATGCACGATGACTCATCAAGAAACACACAAAAACAAAAACAAGAAGAACAACGTAAACAGTCTCAATATTGGATGATGGGTCGTACATGCTTGTTTAAACCCATCTATATAATGGGCGTTCCTGCCTACCGGCAGTTTTTTGAAATTTACTCATAATTTTGAGCCTCCGGACGACTCGCTAGCCTGAATATCAGCACAGAGGAATCACAAATCCGCTCAAGACCATGTTTCGCAACCAGTCAAAATCCTACGGAGGCAGAAAAAAGCCCATTCTGTCTGGTGGCGGCAACGATACAGCACTCCGCCTTCATACAAAATACAGTTGAACGCAATACTCGTACATGTAAAATTCAATTTTTCATTGAAGAAATAGAGTGTAAAGCCTTGATTTTGCAATCTGGATTGTATCTCTTTGTTCATTCTCCCTGTGTTGTATCGTCGTGTGTGTTTATTTTTTTGTTTGTATCTTGGATGAAAAAATATGTTAGCACGCTTATAGTCGTCTTATTCACTCCGCTCACTCGATTGCATCGACTGTCATCATCGCTATGGTCATGTATTTTTCGCACCGCTTGTTACAGCTTCAGTACTACCGTACTGTCGGAGCGACTTGATTCGGATCATTTTCTTCAATCAATCTCCTATTTGCATGCACGTGACGAGCATCCTCTCGATCGTGGAACGGCTGGCAACCATGTCGTGAAGCATGTCATGGGACAGCGTTCTCCATTGCGGTTTGCCATATCCACTGGTGATAACGCTGGGGCAACCTCTTCCTCTTGGGCGCGCAACAACATTTCGTACGGTGGTGTTCCACACCAGAACACTCCGCTGAGCATTGGAATGCGTACAATAGCAGACATAGTGTGGAAGGCGTTGTTCCCCATTCGCTATGTCACGTCGACCAGTGACTTCTTAATCAGAACAATTGTGCGATGCGCGTATGTCGTGACATGATGCGAGTCGGGTGCTGGGAGAATCCGTCCCTGTCTAGATGATCGCCCATGGTGCGCACAAGTTTAAACACGTTGTTGATACAGCGTGGATCCTTTTTTCAACGCTTGTAGCAAGTATGTCGTCATAGCTCCTGAGTACTCCTTCTCTTGCTACATATATCCATGGTCCTGCAAGAGGGCATCTGCGGACGTATGGTCGTCTCGACATCCGCTTATGCGAGGATCCTTCGCCCTCTTCCATGTTCATTATTGTTCTTGTTCTCCACCAGCGGCGCACTCCTCTCGTGATCAAGTCTGTCCACGTGAACGGAGGTCGGAGATGGTTCCTGAGTGACAGCAGTCGGCCACGAAAACGATACTCGTACGTGGATTGAAGTAGTAAAGGACTTTTGAGATGTAGTCGTCTGGAATCAGGCGGAAATTCGCTTGGACGAGACACTCGTCGAATCCGTCGAGCTCGTTGTCTGAGAACCGGCGTGTTTTGTGCCGTGACCGGAGTAATGGATCCAGACGTGTCAAGAGCCTCGTCGTAGAGTCTGTTGCAAGGTCGACTAAGCGCCCTCCAGTATGGCGATGCTGTAGTCGCGGCTGACCGACCGATCACGGACGTCGCACTTGAACTTGTGATTGACGCATGAGAACTCCGCCATGTTGGTGCAGCATCGTTCTCGCATCCTTTCAGGGATGCGGTCGTTCCTTCGTAGTTCAATCCAAACAGTAAAGCTCTTCGATTCATTGTGTTGTGTTGTGTGTCCGTGTTCGTACATTAACATGAGAACAATATACATGTGTCTTCACTCATCTTGCCGTTGACAACACTAACACACACAACATGTGTATGTTGTTGAGTATACAGTGTAAAGAGAAACGAGGGAAAACCCATTGGTTCGCAAATTTGTCTAACAAATCTGGAAATATAATGAAGAAGCCGGAACAACAATCGTGATATCTTCGTCTGAGATCAGATACTACTGAGCATGCACGTTCCTCTGGTGTTGTGTGCGCACTATTGTGCGCCAAGTACAAGATATGTCTGTGTTCGTTGCCGCATTCAACACCCCGTTGTGGTGAACCGCCACACTTGCTATGAGGAGCGTTAGAGTTTCTCGGAGATTCGGTTCTTAGACTGCAGTTATCACGTCTTACTAGTGTACATCGCTTACCCCTCGGAGGACGAGGGTTCCTGACGAGCGGGTCCGCTCCAGTTTAGACGCGTGGTAGCGGCGCGATGCTTTCGCGACTCGCGCGGCGAATCACACTCCTCATTCGGTGAATTCGTTCGTATCGGATCAGTGGCCAGGTTCAAACCCCCTCTGAACACATTATGCTGACAAAGAGACGACTACTGACAAGAAGGTCTGGGGACGTGTTCGAGGCATTTCTTGGCGCGATGATTTTTGGATATGGGTTCGACGTCGTGAGTGCGTGGCTCGTAGGCTTCATTGAGAAGTGACGTGGATTTCGCAGAGTTATCATCAACAAAACGCAGCGCGAAGCACGACCTTAACCCACCTTTTACCGCCAGAAGTATCGTTACATTCCGACATTCCAGACCGTTTCTCCGAAGATATAGCACGCAACCAACGCGCGTCACTACTACGACCATCCGGGACATCGTACGGTGTCATCCTCGAGTGACGGGTCTGGTAACAACAACGTGGAAGCAGAGGGCAAAAACGCTGCTGCGCTGTGCTCTCGGCGTCGTTCAGCGTGACCATGCAGAGGGGGTCAATATGTTACAGTTTGTTCGCAAAATTAATGGACACTCTATCTGGATAATTTGAATGATATCCCCTGGAAAACCAGAGACATATGTCGTGTTCACTATTATATTTTTTGGGACGTGTCTGAAGGAACGCCCATTGTTTGTAATACAGTTGTTCGAATAAATATGTGGTTACACCTCTCAGCGAAAAAGGGACTTGCAGGAAGACACGTCTCTCAAGGCCCCAAATAATTGCAGACGAACGCGGAAAGCATTCTCGTGGCACAACGCACTTTCAACAAGAATCTATGAGATAAAAAGTAGTTAATTGTTTTAGTTGGACACCAGAGTATGGTACGCCAGCATACACAGATATATATATATATGGGGGGGCTTACACTCGAACGTTTACACACTTTTTCAGGAAACGGAAGGCGAACTGGACCGTGACGAGTCAACAGAGCGAACTTTCGCATGAAGTGAACCCCAACCGTCTGAGGGTCCTGGGGACATGTAGTAAGAAAACAATGAATTTTCCCTAGGGTATCATAGGGGTCATTGCGCAGACGAAGTTCGAAAAGTAATGCAGCATTCAATTTGCGCTTTCGTCACGGAATGTAGTTTATAAGTGTGTCCAACTTTATTTGAAAAACTGTTTTCCATTAACGATTGGAAACCTCATTCAAACGATACGACGGAGAGCGTGTGTGGGCGGTGAACGACACGAGCCCTATATTCATTATACGCCACTGTTTCGCGAATGCGACATGATGAAGACGAAATCCTGGGAAATCGTGTTTATCAGAGGATACTCTGCAACAAATTTCATCGGTTCGCCAGGAAAGAAGAGCGTGTGTACACAGTGGACAATTCAACCCGTCATAAATCGCGCAACAATTACGCAAAGATGCTCGTCACATTGAGTCGTAGACGTGGAGCTCACACTCAGACGTGTTATATCGAATTGCCATGTTATATGACGTACCGATTGGCAGTGTTACGATACCGGTGGTGAGCTAAAAGGTTTGACTCGACGGAATGCTACAGTGGTATTGCACGACACCAACAACAAACCTGCAAATTGTGTTTCATATTGGTACGTATTGGAACGGCTAAAATCCGGGAAGGGATGCACTGGACATCGAACGTGATAATGTCAAAAATTTTGATTCGAAGATCAAAGGGTACGGTCCCGCTTTCTGCATGCAACACCACTGTCATCCCTTGATGCTCAAGATAGTTGTATCGACAATGAGCCTTACTTTTTTCAATTCAAGGCTCTCGAGACTAATTTCAAGCATCCGTTCCCGTCACAATCACCCAATTTTGGGCTGATACAGTAGTTATCAAAAGACCCCCTCGAGTTACTTTCGCAGACGAGCGTATATAGAAGAAGCCGTTCATCGACCTAAGCCCACACAGGGAACAGACAAGTTGTTACGAAAAGAAAGGAATAGTAAGCTGAAAAACTCCGGCAAGTAGGTGTGTGTGTTGCACGGCAAAGTAATGATTCACAATCGTATTTAGAGACAGGAACAGCATATGGTTAACGTGATGGATAGAAGCACATTCCACGTTTTGTACATAGCGACACTACTTTTTCTTCTCAGGTGCTTATCATACAGTGCGGCGCAAACAGATGAATGAAAATATACAAGATGAATAAAATGTACGACATAGCGTTTAGGAAAAAAAATTGAATAAAAAAAAAACAGCGTAAGACATGTCGCCTGACTGGGACTGTGTTAAAACTTGTGCTTTATCAGTCGTTTCTCTTGTGGAGGGAAACGCTTTGGTGTAATCCGGAAACGAAGTGAATTTGATAGCAACCTTTTTTGAGACGGAGAAGAGGATTTGTTAAAATCGTTTTGTCACTCATCACCAACGCAAGAGCTCGTTGGTGCCTTGTTTCAAAATACTCATAATGTTTTATTCATCACTAAAACGTGTTCGTTCATAGACAATCTAGCGCAAGGGACTGCGAATAGAATGGTCCGCTTGGGACAGTTGTGTATGTGTCTCAAGCAATTAACCCTGTAGGAAAACATTCGTTAAAATTAATGGGTGAGTTTACAATTTGGTAGGAAAGAATTCGATCACAAAGACGCACCGTGTATCTGATATGATTTCTCCAGCATCAGCAACCTCACTGATAAATCCATGCATATCCATGAATTGTGTGTGTTTCGACACACGATACTATGAGCTACTTTCGCTCCTCGTTTGAGTATATCCATAAAGAGTTCCTGTGCATGTAACCTAAATTATGGTAAGTGGCAACGAAACCTTCCGACAGTCGCTAAATTGAAGGAGCTACTAAAATTTGGCCGAGTAGCATACTCATCAAGGACAAGAAGGACGATATTTGTCCGTTTATGCGAAGACAATGGTCTCATCGCCAGACCCCCTCCAGAATACAGACGGGTGGAAAAGATGTGTATCGTGAAATGCGCCCTGAAGAAGGCAATGAGTCTTGACGATGAAGAATTCGGTAAGTTTAGGGAGCATGTGGACCAGCTCGTCAATGTGGTGAGCCGCATGTTACGGCGGTCCAGTCTTGTGCTGACTTTCCACATCACGAGTCTATTAGAGAAAGGTCTGGATATTCCAGACTTGTACAACATGAAAGATAACCTACTGGAAGGATTGGCTCCGTATCGGGGTAGACGGAATCTTCCCTGATGAGGAAAGCAAGATATCGTACGAAGCTGTGAAGGACTCCATCGGCGATGTGTAATCGGTAATGACGACGCTGACTACATCAAGTCTTATCCGATCTATTTCGATCAGGTATTGAACTATGCAGGTCACACATTGAGCACTGTCGTGTCAAACAACGCATGGGTTTCCTTTGATACCACGTCTGGCCAGACTCACTTCCACCACTTTAAATAAATTAAATGCCCCCGAAGACGCTGGACACATCGAAGATCATTCGGGGATACGACGTGATGCAGGCTATTCAGCAAGAAGTCCAAAACATGGAGGCATGGCCAGAGTCTGTTCAAGAGTACGTCAATGAAGTTAGGGAGATGCTGAGTGTTCCAGATGGAAGTCGAGTTTATGATAACTATGGCAAAGACATGGACTTTCCGACCATGGTCCGGTTTAATTATTGGATACAGACACGGTTGGAGGATATGGATGCACGTCGTATCCGATTGATGCCCATCTTCAATGTCCAACGGGTGCATGTTCGCCTTGACCTGAAGACCCTCGTGAACCTGTTCAGGCACATGTTCCCCAAATGACCAGAACATCGTTGAGCTTTCCAAGTGGGAACATGTAAAGAATCCCGAAAGCTTCATGTTGCCCCAGAGGCCTGCACAGAAGAAGAAAAAATCATGTGGTCCTGGTGAATGGGATGCATACAAGTCGGTCCTAAAGCAGTTACGATGATGGATGTTAAGGATATCAAGGCTACTGACGAGTACAGACATGCAAAGGGTTTGTATGACACGCTTGTGAACGCCCGAAAAACAGTCGCAGGTTCCTTCTTCAGAAAACCACCTGTCAAGAATGGGTGGGTTTTCGACTGCAGCATCTGTACTGACGGAGTCTCTTTGAGCATGCAGTACAGCAAGACAGTACAGGTCCTTGTCTCAGATTTGAAGAAGACCTGTAAGAAGCCTCGTAAAGAAGAAGGTATCAAGATCGCAGAAAAATACGACGGCTCACTTAAAACGATATTGCCCGATATGGGTATCGTCGTCCTGGGTGTGGACCCAGGACGGAGCAACATCGCTACGGTAACGTATTTGGCAGACGATAAAAATAAGACATGGAAGCTGACACGTGGTGCATTTTACCACAAGTCGGTATCAAGAAGCAGACAAGGCAGAAGGAACTGCGTTTTGCTGACATGATTCCTATGTGGGAGTCTCTGCGTGAAAATGGAGCAGCTTTGAGTACATCGAGGACGGATAAGATATCCGCGTACTTGTCAAATTACGCTAAGTTTTCTGACGAGTGGTGGAGATTGGCTTTGCGACGCCGAGAATCCCGTGACAACTTGCAGCGTTACATCGGAAAACGAAAGGTCAAAGACTCTTTCTGGGCGGGTATCAAGCGGTGCATGATGAAAGAACTTCCTGGTATGAAGGTTTGCGTGGCCTACGGATCTGCCATCACGAAACTGAAGCCTACTGGACCTGGAGAAGTTGCAGTTCCCACTGGGGCCATGTTCGCATCGTGTAAAAGAATTTTCAAAGAGGACGTTTCTGTGACAGATGAGTTCAAAACGACTCTTATGTCGTGGGAGACGGGTAAAGAAAAAGAACGTGTTTACAAGATCCCAAGTGTTTGTTCAGCAGACGTGAATCTTAGGTTGGGTGGTGAACGTTTTGGTCACACTAAATCGAAAACGATGCCAAAGGTCGCTGATTGCGACCACTTAGGGGTAAGTTTGTACAATAAACGTAAAGGCGCACAAGAGAAGCACAGGAGGGGTGGCTTTCGCCACTTCCCTTGTCGATTCTCAAAAATCGATCGAGCGGTACCAGAGGTACGAGGACTGCGATTCTCTCCAGAAACATGCATTTACTCGGACCGGGATCGCTCTTCTGCTCTCACAATCGCAAGGCTGCACTGCATGGAATTGATGGGTCTAGGACGACCTCTTCCATTTGCCCACAGCAGCTCTGTTGTTGTTGATGAATAAAAACTCGTATTGTTGTAGACACCACTCGGTCCCCCTCCGGTGGTCGCGACAACATTAGGTTACACCGCAAGGTGTACCGTACACTCCGGTTTCATTTTAGTATTCCGTCGAGTGTACAACAGGATACACATGGAGTTGCTTTGAGAATCAATTACAATTCTCTATGTACAACTTGGACAGACGGTCGATTGTTGTACACATGTACACAATTCCGCTGCAGACTATGGTCTGCAACCAATCAAAATCCGCCGGGAAGCAGGAACACACGGCAGGAACATTCAATGCCCTGCCCTGAAATGTCCCCACGATCAAATGAACACATATTCTCAATGTTTTTAGATCGGGACTTTACGAGCACATCATCAGATCTGGGCAGCACAACACAATCAGTTCGTGCACATCTACTGCACACATATCTTCATCTTCGGTTGCACACATCTCTTCATCTTCGGTTGCACACATTCCCATGGGGGGCTCAGTGGGCGTCAGGGACCTGCTAGCATGATACGTTGGCATGGGCGGGAACTCTTCGTACAAAGGCTTCTGTTGTTCTAGAACAGGATACACATGGAGTTGCTTTGAGAATCCACGCTTCCTCATCGTCCTTTGCGGCTTGATGAAGTCCATGATGGAGACTTCGGTGACCTTTGGTGGCGAGTAGGCCTCTATGACAGTATTGGAAACGCTGATGGGGATTGGCTGGGCATAAGGGAAAGTGGGGGAATCTACTTTCATCTTCTTCATCATCTTCTTCTTCTGGTTGCGAGGCAGGTACCTGTGAGTGTTCTTGATGCGTCCTACACATGGCGCTTCATTGGGTAATACCCCCTTCCCGTTTCCTCTGGGGCATTGGAACCCTGAAAACTGCCCGGGGTTGTGCTTGATCCTGCGCAGATGGGTGTCGACGCAGCTCTGCACGATCGAGAAAAAAACATGTCAGTACATACAGTCAAAATTAATGGACATTTTTTATTGCAAAGGGGGGCGCGTCCTATTCAAAAACGTTCGATGCTTGCAACAAGGGAATATTGCAGACGCGACGGTACATGACATCGCTACGTATTATATATTTGCACCCCGAAATAACTTCTAGTCCGGCATGTGGTAGCATGTGGTAAAATACAAGTGCGAGACCCGGTTCTGGAGTGATGGTGATCTTTTCGTTCCATTCCCAATTCGGAAGTATGACTGTCTCACCCCCTTGCATATTATCGTTCAGGTACAACAAGATGGTGCAAAGCCCAGTCTCACATTCATCACGTGCATAACACGTGTCGGTGTGGATGGAAAATTCATCTCCCGGCTCATACTTTGAGAAAACGGAAAAACGGGTTAACATGTGTTGGAAAATAACCACCACTACGTATGTTATTTGCAGGTCCAGAAAAGGAGAATGATGAGTATTCTTTCTCGTCATGAACCCTTGCGGGAATGAATGTGCTAATTTTATCCCATACTCG
The DNA here is from genome assembly GCA_022414725.1 of Microglena sp. YARC. NCBI lineage: Eukaryota > Viridiplantae > Chlorophyta > Chlorophyceae > Chlamydomonadales > Chlamydomonadaceae > Microglena > Microglena sp. YARC. The sequence goes on from JAJSRW010001787.1 coordinate 19,821, forward strand.
TGCTGATAGTTCTTCGCTTGTTAATGTAACACGTTTCCTTTTGCCTGCAAACATATCTCCTCCTACACATGGCCTTTGGAACCCTTTTTGTTCTGCAAGTTTTATCCATTCAGAGCATTCGTTTGGTGTTAAGACATCTCTGACCACAAATGCGTCAACATTTGAAAGCGATTCGTTTTCTCTGGATGTAATGCGATCAGACATGTTGTTACGTGTTAGGAAGTTTTAATTTTTTTACGACCAACCGGACTGAGGGGCTTCATTCGACGGAATACACCGGAAGTCCCATGTCTTTACTTGTTGCGCAAGAAATCGATTTTTTAGGACCATCCACTCGTACACTTTATTTGGATGTTTCATTTAATTGTTCCGCCGACTGTAATAATGGCATTTCTAAGGCCCGCATGCAAATGTAATCATTCGTCTCGAACTTACCTTGTGGTATGTCATTCGCCCACATCCATTGTATGTGCACGAGAGCTCAGAGACGTAATCGACGTTAGGGTCGATATCGACGTTGCAGTACACGCAGTGCACAGTGGACGTAGAGGTCATTGTTTGTTATTCGGTGTTCGAGAAAGTGGATGTGTACACAAGAGATCCGATCTACAGTGAATGTGTATACAAGCTAGTCGATCTATATAGACGCAAACGTGTACCGCATGTACCGCCTGTACCGCATGTAACTCATGAACCGCATGTAACTCATGAACCGCATGAACCGCATGTACCTCATGAACCGCATGAACCGCATGTATCGCATGTACATCATGTGGTACGGGGGCTTCTCCACCTCTCTTGTCAACCAACCAAGCGATACTCAGAGGTTCTACAGTCGGCGGAACAGTATATATCAGATTGAAATAAATGTACGACATGGAGGACGTCGATGAGTTCAGAACATCTCAACGATGCTGTGAGACCCGCATTTGCACCATGGTTTCAGTCAGTCATCGTAAGAAGCAAGACTTTATTACTGGTTGATGATTATGTGCGGTTTCTTAAACAAGTGTGGAGAGACATACACCTGCAAGAACTGTCAATTCACCTGCGACAGAGACATTGTGGGCATCATCCTGAAGGCAGTTCGAACAGAAAATCCCTGTTCGTAAGAGGAAAGCATCCCCCTGACCCCCGTATGTGTATAAGAAATTCATAGGTTCTAGGATATACGGGTAGCTTAAATTAAACGGTAAATGTATCCGCTTTATTTGAGAACAACTGTAAAGGTAATCTGATTCCCGGCATGGTATCCGAAATGACCCAAGATATTCCTTGCATCCTTGTCGTAACAAGGGATCGTGTTGGCATCAACGGAATAGTCTTAGAGGAGCTAATCGAAAACGTCTTAGTCAAAAAAGACTCCAACGTGACAAACCATACAAGTCTTTACAAACGCGAACATCACAATGCGATTACTCTCTTCACAAGCTACTTCACTCATTCATCCTCACAATACCCCCCAGTACTCGTGTTTGACGCTTCAGAAGATCCAGGGAGATTAACCAACAACAACAACAAAGGACTGCTCGTCAAGATCTTGGAACGGGAGATGGTCGATACAGCGTCTCTTTTTCCCAATCTCAGAAAACACCAACCGGATGGCGACACGTGCACCAATCACCGTTTTGCAGGTTCGAAAACGCGTAGTCATTCTTAATATCGAATGCGCGCCCATGCACGTCCAAAAAAGCATCCCGAGTTCTCGTCGATAAATACATGGACCGTGTGCAGATCACATTCACCACATCCTCTCTATTCAGGAGTGGACGCCGGTCTGAAGAGCAGAGCCATGGTACGTCCCAAGATGAACATTGCCGGCGGCATCAACATTTACAAACCCCGAAAACCATCCCCACAACAAGAGACCGCGCGCGCAGTCTTGCTCGCAAACTCATCGCTTGCAGAACTCCAAAAGAGAGAGGAAAGGTATGGATAGAATCTGCAATATCAACCATAGGAATGTTGTCATCCGACACGGAAGAATCCGATGGGAGCATCAGCACGAATGCGGAGGTCATCGAGATGGTCGCGTACATAGAACACATGTGCGCCACCGTCCACAGACGAAACAGAACGGACGAACGCAAGGTCATCGAAGCAGGCGCAGCGCTCTTCGTCGAATACACAAATACACTCGTGCAAGGAAATTGAGTCGATAACAAACAAAAACAACTGCACGATGCAGATCTTTGCTTTTTGGCAATGGTGCGCATCCTGGTGGATGTTCTTGGAGGCGTTCACATCGCGATCCCAAGTCTTCCCAAAGTTTTTTTTGATTCGTTGAACGAAAATCATTCAGAGTGTCCCAACAATATTTTAGAACAAAATGGAATGGGACCCTGCCAAGTGAAGAAGTGAACGAGGTCACGATGGACCAATTGAGAGCGAGCCAAGTGTCGTAGCGACCACATCGTCTTGCATTGCATCTCGAATTATTCGAGTCTTCTTCGCCTGACGCTCGAGAACATGCTCATCAACTGAGTCCTTCGCGACCAACCGCAACACGCGAACAGTACGCTCTTGTCCACGACGGAGAACCCGTCGAATCGCCTGGTATTCGGTCACAGGGTTCCACTGCGGACGCATCATGATCACGTTGTTGAAGGCATGCTGCATGTTCAATCCACAATTCGCGCATTCTATCTGACATACTAGCATGTGCACGCGTGTAGTCTCACGATCCGTCCTGCACCGGTACAATGTAGAAATCCCGCTCATCAATGGAGCACGCTCCGTCCAGGCGGCTCACGCAAACCTCATCCTCCCTAAATCGAGCCCCTATGAACGCCTCAAGCAAGTCCATCTCCATGATCCAGTTGCAAAAAACCACCACCCCGCTGCATGAATCATCGTTAGGCATCGATTCTGAAACATTCCTTGACGTTTCGAGGAGGCGCCTACACTCTCCAGCAACCGCATCGAACTTTGCGGAACTCGATGAAAATACCAAACCTTGCGAAGATGACGCAATGAGAGGGTGTGTGGCGGCCTGGCGTAGACGCAACACTCGCATAAACGCCATACTAGATGAGCACGCCGTCGCGACGATATCCTTCGATGTACACGAAGACGCTGAATAGTCCTCCTTCAGCTTATCGTAATGAGCGCGCGAAATGACATCCAACGTCACAAGTCGTACCTCTATGTCAGAATTGACATCTGCCACCGCATCTTCTTTTGCAGGTTGCTCCACCACCAGAGGGACAACGACATGGTGGTGCATGACGAGCGCGTCCCGGAGTATCGCAACGTCTTGTGCATGCACGCCCACGAAGCGAGCGAGACAAAGCACGTCTTTGTCCCGGTTGTGAACCGGAGTGGCCGTGACTGCCCAACGGATCGAACTCTGAGAGGCCACATGCACACAGGCGCGATACAAAGCAGTGCCCTTGTTCCGCATGACGTGAGCCTCGTCCACCACGAATCGCCCCCATGTCACGTCACCAAACTTAAGATAGTGGTTCCGAAGCACACCGTGTGTGGTGATCACGACCTTGCGATCAGCAAGAAAGCTAGTCGGGTTCGATACGAAGAACCCGCCGTCTACAATGAGTGTGGGAAATACACCCGTAACCGCACGGACCGTAGGAGGCCACTCTGACAAGACCATCCTCGGCACTGCGATGAGGCATGGGAACATGTCCTTTCGGAGAGCCATCAACTCGCACATCAATCGCGTCTTTCCGAAACCTGCATCCTCTGCAAGGATTCCACCGAGGACGCCAGGAAAACTAGAACGAGTAGAACAAGCGACATCTTCACGGTCCATCATCCATTCCAGTACTTGCTCCTGCTCAGGCGTCAATTTCGGCAACTCTGAACACATGAATAAAAACAGAGCATATTCGCCTATCCCCAACCAATAGATTTACACTCACATTACAAATCTTGGAATTGATGGGTCTAGGACGACCTCTTCCATTTGCCCACAGCAGCTCTGTTGTTGTTGATGAATAAAAACTCGTATTGTTGTAGACACCACTCGGTGGTCGCGACAACATTAGGTTACACCGCAAGGTGTGCCGTACACGAAGCGGTTTCATTTAAGTATTCCGTTTACTGTATCATGTAGTGAGCTCTTGGACACGTTGTATATATTACAAACCTTCCTCAGACTCTTCAAAAAATATTTTGAGAACTGTATACACACACTTACTTACCGATGGATCAGAAAACTTCAACAAGTACAATGAAAAAATCAACTACACGACCTCGCACCTCAACAACCGCGAACTCGAAGACATCTGGAACATCCAGGCCCTCCTCTGGAACAACTAGGCCCTCCTCTGGAACAACTAGGCCCTCCTCTGGAACAACTAGGCCCTCCTCCGGAACAACTAGGCCCTCCTCTGGAACAACTAGGCCCTCCTCTGGAACAGCAAGGGCCTCGTCATCAGCATCTAGAACCGGTCATCTGATCGGTTCCGCCGAACGACGGGCTGTGTTTAAGAAATGCACAGAAAACAACTTGGACGATCGTAAGAAGTATGAGGTGAGCAATGTCAAATACGATGATGCCAAGCTTTCACAATCCCAAATGAAGAGTATCATTAAATGGGCACTAGACAAGTGGAAAACAAAGGGGGATGTAGATTTCAACTTAAAGACGTACAAAGGGATGAAGACTCTCGAGGAAGAACTCCTGTGCCGTTATTTGCGACCATCCGAACTCATCAGGCTCATGTACATGATGGACATGTCAATTTTCATTCGCGAGGTCACTGTGCCTATCAAACCAACTATTTCGGCTGAAGATATAGTCGGGCACTTGGGAGCTCACGCGTACGCGCTGACTAAGAAGTTTGACCTACTGTACGTGTGGGTACCACTCTGAGGGCAATAAGCTCGTCATGTACGCGGTTGAACATGGATACAAGGGGGGTGAAGGAAAGGGGAAAATCGAACGAGCCATCAAGTTCCTAGAAGGTAAAGGCTTCGTCAACCCCGACAAAAGCATCGTATGGAAGATGAAACACACGCCTGTCCAACCAGGGTCAGCTGCAGACAAACACCTCAAAAACCTTACATGACGCATTGCACATCAACACAGACGTCGTGTTATTTTGGACCAGTGGGAATAGGCGATCGCTTAAGTGTGGCCGTACACAATGAGCTATGTTCCGTCGAGTGTAAAGTATCAACAATAACTTCTTCCACAAGATGATGCATCCAATGCGAATACAAAGCAAGTGTAAATGATCTAAAACGACGTATACATCCCATTCAATCCGACAATGGCATGCGAATCATTCTGTGCATTGTGCCACTTTCCGATGAAAGCGACACAAAAAAGCGTACAACTCGCATGCTGCCAAGCAGAATGTCACGATAAATGCATGAACGTGTCCATACAGACGCGTGACAAGTGCCCAAAGTGCGATGTACCCTTCTCATCAGCGGATGCGATGACGAGTGATGATGATCTGCCACACAGAGCCAATACCGATGGAAAAGATGATGATGCGCATGAAGCGGATCTTGTGCCTCAAAAAGAAGACATACGTCGAGTATCGTCGGGATACCCAAAACAAGAGTATATCAAACATCATTGCACGTGTGTCGGCAGCTATGAACGCGACCTCTTCCGTAGGTGTCGGCAGCTATGAACTCGAAACCTCCCGTTGTGTCGCCAGCTATGAACTCGAAATCTCCCGTTGTGTCGCCAGCTATGAACTCGAAATCTCCCGTTGTGTCGCCAGCTATGAACTCGAATCTCCCGTTTGTGTCGCCAGATATGAACGCGAAATCTTCCGTGGTGTCAGGCAGCGGTTCAACGTTTATCGAGAGGATGAGAATACGGAAAGGGACAGAGGATAATCGTTCAAAAATCAAGGACGACATTCATCACTACAAGGATGAAGAAACCTCTTCGATGAAGGTGATAGTGGGCTAAGGGATGACATCACACAACTTCACCACCTCCATGAATTGATCGTGGTATGTTGCGCAATGTCATTGTTGCTGTGGTTATTTTTCTCGAACGGCATCTAAAAATCGTTCGCGTCTTCAAGGAATGCGTACCCCCTTGCCAACTCAGGAGAACACACCACCTTTATTTCCCAGAGGAGGACGCTTACACGCTTGATCACCAGTAGCAGAGGAAGATGCTGATCTGCGCACAGGAGCGAGATCCAACATACGTTGATCATACATATCCTTGTCGAAACGGAGACACGTGACATCATTCCAAACACCCTCGAGGATCGATCATGCGAGCGGAGAAATCAGTATCAGCATGCACCTTGACGGTGCTATGCTTTCGAACCTTCCACCATATGATATTCACACGGTACGAGTCGTCAAGTGAGGACGACTCCGCATCCACGAATTCGCGAAGATGATCGAGCAAACGATTGGGGTGATGAATCAGATTTCCCACCACCCACAATATGATTGTCTCTGCCGAAACAGGGTGGATACACGTAGGACGGAGGCTCATTGCTACCATGCTTTATCTTCTCTACAAATACTCCACGGAAAGCGGACTTCATAATGGACTCGTCACGCGATATTTCTGCGAACTCAGCCTCTATCTCTTCCTCTGAGTGAAGGATGTCGAACTCGACCTCAAAGTAATCGCACTCGAGCAAACCGGACACCGCCAACTGACCCTGAATTGGAGGTAGTACTGCATCGGTACAGGTACCGCGTCGATCTTTCGACGCCATTGGACACTTGATCTCGAGCATCACGCCATCCTCGTCACGCCGTCAGGAGAGGCGCCCTAGGAATGACTTCGATGCATGCAGAGGAGACCCTGAACTCGTGCACGAGACGTTCGTGTTCAAGGTACTATACAAAGGAACATGCGACAGGCTCGAACATGTTCCCCACCGGAGAGGAGGAATAGAACAATCGAATGGTTTTGGCCACGTGCCCACACTCTTCTCAAGAAAGTCGCGACTTGTACCAAATTTACCAAGACCACAGCTTGACCAAAGTCACTTCGCTGTTATCATCGTATCGCGAATTAAGTACCACGAGGAGTACGTGAGAATACCGGGCGACTCAATCAAATCACGCAGCGTCTGCTGCGCGCAACTTTGAACATACGAGTACGCTCTATTATATCTGACTTCATGGACATCACGCCCCATTGCGGCAGAAGGCAATCAAATGCAAAGCAGCACCGCTGCGGGGGAACAGTGTATGCTCACCACAACCCATCGCACGCATCAAGCGGTCGATAACATGCCGATTTATCCTCCGAGCCACGGATGCAATGGGACGAGATGCTCTCAAGCACCTGATCTCAGGAATGAGAGGGGGATCGGAGCCATGTATATAAATTATCAGCAGAAAGGGTTTGAAGTAATTGTTTTTTTTATTTGAATAACAATTCCGCTTTAAGCATACAGTTGTTCTCAAATTAATTTTGGGACACAGACGGTTTAACGGTTTTACCAAAGAGGCGACTCTGAATATTTTCGAGAACCTCTTCAAATTGCCCACTTTATTTTAGCTGGGTGTGTTTCCCAATTTTAGAAACAAACTGTAATTAAATCTCACTTTCGTTTTTTAACTTTTCTAAATATGAAGTCTCGAGCACAGTTTAAGAGCATCGTCATCTGTCATCGAGTACGCGCAAAGGGTTATGAAACAACAATGTATTAGTATGCATTGATGATAAAAAGAAGAAAATGCTATATACGTCCGCCACTCGCTGTCTCCGTACTGCTTCTGGACGTGTTCAACCTATTGGGACGTCTGTGCCGGCGACCAAAAGCTCATGAATTGCCAAAAAGGAGCAGGTGGCCTTTGCCAAGGGAATCAGTAATACAACCGTAGCGATGGGCTTTAGATCGTCGATGCAAGCACCGTAACATAGCCCCAGTGAGAACCTCCCACCACGAACGGGTCCATGTTTTACAACAAACACCAAAGTCTCTTGCCACGAGTTGTCTCGAAACAAAGTATTCGCAATGAATATTGCAAAGCTCAGGAACCACTTGGGAAATGCAACGCCTCTGCAATACGCGTCTCCCGGGTGGACGGAGGGTAGTCATTCAACAAACGTGTCCGTCGATCTTTTCAGGATCCTAAAGTTTAGAGGATGGGACACCTAAAAAAATGAAAGTGAGATGATTGTCCTCGTACTGATCCCAACACGTTCACCACCACATACATGATGAGGCTCTCCATCGCTCCACGTAGGAATGCCGGAGAATGAACGACGGTATACTCGGGGATTTTTCCATGCAACCACTCAACTTCCTGACCAAGACGTTGCCGAAATGTTTGCATATATCTTGTAAATAAATACAGTGTATTTTCCCGAAGAAGAACTAGTGACCAACCCACACCCGAACGTTTGGCAATTCCAAATTGTTTACGGAGAAACACGTATCCGTACGGAATACGGTACTGTTGAATGCGCAATAAGGGATGACGAGACGAGCCATAGGTTGTGAGTACTTACATTGGGTCCAAATATTTTTGATACACGTAATGTAACAATATGTATGAAACCCAAACAACGTCGGTCTTAACCGAACATTCTAAAGATGAAAACTTTCAGATAAATAAATGTACGACATCGCGTTAGGACAATATTGGCATGTTAAGAATGGCGACTTGGGTGAGTGTTAAAAACTTCTGTGTTTACGAAAACATCAGTTCTTCTACTCTGTGGAAAAAAGAGTGAAACGCTTGGTGTAAATCGAAAACGACGTGAATTTCTGCCACTTTTTTGACGGCACGAAACAAAAGAGTTGTTGAAATTGTTTTTATTGTAAAACTCAATGCAACAACACATCAAGGATGTACCGTTACATCCAGGAGCAGGTTTCATCTTTAGATATTCCGCAGAAATGAATATATGAGGAACCAGTTTCCAGATTTCCCGGAAGATGTTTTGAAATTATACTCAGATATTAGGTCTCCGGACGTACTTGCTATCGCTGGGATAGCGAACACCGAGAAATCCCAATTCCCTCCATTTCCGCAAACAGTAAAAATCCGCCGTAGCAGGAACGCCCAGAACTCCGAAAGTTCTCGATTTTAGTCTTCAACGACAGTAGATCACTTCAAACGGCCGCAAGCTCTGCGACAAAGGTAACCTCAAAGAAGTAAAAATAGCAAGTACAAATCTCTCGT
>JAJSRW010000662.1:0-34965 GCA_022414725.1 Microglena sp. YARC
TCTGCAGCACCTCCCACAACCATTAGAGCACACGCCTTTCAAGCCCAATTAAGGATGCCAGAAAAAGAAAAGAAATAAGCCCTCAGAAAATTAAAAAACCCTCAAAGAGCAGTGCTCAGCCCCTGCATGGCACCATGTCGGCACTCTTGCCGCACCCCTCAAACCCATAAATGCAATACCCTTTGCGGGAAAGCCCAATTTAAAAGGGTGCCGAAAAGAAAAAAACAACTGCCCCCAAACACATAAAGACCCCAAACAGCCCTCACATAAAATAAAGATCCCCAAAAGAGCAGTGCTAGTACCTGCATGGCATCCATGTCTGCGTACGCTGTTGCAAGCTCGACACAGCTGCCAACATCTCTGCACAACCAAGCAAACCCAGGTATGATTGATGAGTAGTATGACATGAAGCAGACCACTGCTGGTCGTTGATGATGATGTCGATGGTGATACGGTGATGAAGCAGGAGAAATTGGTGAAGGAGAAGGAGAAGGAGAAGGAGAGGAGAAGGAGAAGGAGAAGGAGAAGAGAAGGAGAAAAGAAATTGTTACAAGGCTCAGCACAGAAAAGGATGAAAGAGGGGTGGGACAAGCTGGAAAGGGTGGAATAATCTAGCTCATCTACATAGGCTTTGGCTGCATCATCCACATGTTGCCACATGGGAAATTACCATGATTGGAAATCTACATTAATCTAGCTCCTAACATAATAGAACTGAAATCATGAACAAGCCCCCACCTTAACCATGGCAGCATCACCATATTGTGCACATGGAAATCTAGTGGGTGGAACAGGCCCTTGCTCCTCTGCCTACCCCAATCAAACTACATGGCAACCCCAGCTTGCATGCCCAACATCTATCAGATCCTACCTAGCTCCTCATTCATGAACAAGCCCCACCATTGCACGCACCAGCCTATCATCCATATTGTTGCACATAGAAATTTTGAATGGTGGAATAACCAAGTTCCTGCATCTACCATCCCATCAACATTACAGTGAAACCTCATTTGCATTGCCCAGGCTTCCTACCTACTCCGAATTTATGATCAGCCCCACCTTTGCACATTGGCATTCATCCATATAGTAAACATGGGGAATGTAGAAGGGTTGGAAAAGCCTTGTCCTCACCTATCTCCCATCGATCATCTACAGTTGCAACCCAGCTTGCATTGCCAAGCTTCTACCAGCCCTGCAATTCATGAACAGCCCCACCTAGCTCGTCTGACATCATCCATTAGTTGCACATGGAAAATCTAGATGTGGAAATAAGATAGCCTCTTCTAACTAGCCCAATCGAACTACCAATACACTGCAAACCCCAGCTTTGCATTGCCCAGGGGCGTAGGAGTACCAATCAGTAACTGCTCCTACCTACTCCTAAAATTCTGATCAGCCCAGTCTTGATGGTGCCATCATCACACTGTTGCACATGGCAATCATTTGATTGGGAAAAGCTTTGCCCTCTATCTATGTCTCATCAATCTACAGGCAACCCAACTTGCATTGCCAAGCTTACCAGCCCCTGCATTCATGAACAGCCCCACCTTTGCACGTCGGCGTCATCCAGACTGTTGTCATGTGAATCTATATGGTGGAATAAGCTACTTCATATACCTAGCCTCAAATCGAACTGCCGATACACTAGACCCCCAGCTTGCATTGCCCAGGGGTGGTATAGTACCAATTCGCAGGTAATAAGCTCCCTACCTAGCTCCTACCTATCTGCTACCTATCTGCTACCTAGCTCCTTATCTAGCTGCTACCTAGCTCCTACCAGCTCCTACCCAGCTCCTACCTAGCTGCTGAAATCATGAACAGCCCCACCTTTCCATGGCAGCATCATCCACAGTGTTGCACATGAATCTAGATGGGCGGAAAAGCCTTGCTCCTCTACCATCTCCCATCAAACTACAGTGCAACCCCAGCTTGATTCTACCACTGCTTACTGCACAATGCTACCGACTCCTCAGACCAGATAGTTCTTACAGACAGATGGATCTTACAGACTCCTCACAACTTCAACAACTTCTCTCAGACCTTCCACACCCTACAGATCACATTCACCCTGCAGATCCTACAGAGACCCCAGCTCCTACAGAACTGTTAGACCTTGTCTCTGATGATGAGGAGCCTCCAAATCTAAAGAAACCTAAAAGAACCTCTACCCGTTGCAACCCCACTTCCCTCCACTCAAACTCTACACATAAATCACCGACCACCAAAAAAACACCCAGGCATACAACTCAACCTCCCAAGACTAACCTTCCTATCCCTACTAGACCTGCCATACCCGACCAGCAACAAGATGCGCCAGAGCAGGATCTTTTGGAGCAGAACCTCCTACCAAGAAACCTACTCCCCCCAGACTCACCACAAAAACCCTTCCAACGAAAAGAATTAAAATAACCCACACTACCTCATATCCTGTTCAACAGCAGCAAACTGCACTCTATCTCACTAACATTATCACTTCCAACTGCAGAGGCATCTTCTCATCCTGGGAAACACTCTACGACCATATTCGAACTAATGAGCCAGACATTGCTATTCTCACCGAAACAAAACTCACCTCTAACAACACAGGTATAATTAATATAATCAAACAAGACCTAATCTGACTACCACTTTCATCACAGCAGCAAAACCATTAAGCAAGCTACCAATGCAGACAACATTGTAACCCGCTCAGCTGGAGTTATCACACTTATAAAAAAGACTCTTACTACACATCCAATTAAACATGAAGTCCCCACTGACATAGCTGGTCATCTCACTCATCAAACTATTAACAACACTACCCACATTTTAGGCGTCTACATGCCCTGCAATGACCCTGCCAAAAGAGCCCGAATTTATGAACACATTCACTACATTATATCCCAAAACCCCTCTCATCACTTTATTGCAGGGGGAGACTGGAATGCAGCCTACTACCTTACTGATAGAAGCAACACACATCAAGCACCTGGAGGACCAGCCCCACTATCAACACCTTAATAGATATCCAATTCACATTCAACCGTCACCACGTCCCCACACTTACTCAGACAACACTTCCTACAGTAGCAGGATAGATGACATCATTATCATCAACCCCCAACTGCAACCACGGTGACAGAAACTGCACACCAAATGGGAGACACACTGGACCACTTGACCCTGGAACAACAAATTACCTCCTCTCTCTTTCCCCCTCCTAACCTTGACATACCACCTCACAATCCAACACCTCAACTGCAGCTTCCTCTCAAGCAACAAGACATGGCCAAAGCTAAAGAAGCCATCTCTAATCAATTTTCTCCATCAATTCCAGCACAGCCACATTAACATAGATAAAGCCTGGACTATAGCACAAACTTTACTGGGAGAAGATAAAACATCTGCACACATTCAATCTATTAGACAAGAACTCAAAGCCACCATACCAGAAGACCTTAACAGCATGACAAATCATCTCATGGTCACTCTTCACCAAGCTCTCTCCATCATGACTGACACCTGCCCTACCAAGCCTAGTACACCAGGCACCTTCCTGCCAAGACAAACTGCCAAAACCTACAGAAGACTGAACTACCATATTAAACACATTAAAGCACTCCGAACAGCTTCCAACCACCTTGACCAACAACAATACATGGAACTTAGAAGCACACCTCACACGGCAGGCACATACTCACCTACCACTAAAATCAAAATACAACAGCACTTTCAAAATTTACTCCTCTCTGACTATTGTCTCTCCTTAACTGCTGATATTAAACTAAGTATTACAGAATTACGTCACATGCAGGTTGCACTCAAAAGAGGAGAGAGAGCAACCGCCTCCATTAAGAAATTCCGACGCCGCCTCAGTACACAAGCACGACAAACTCACAGGTATATTTTCTCTCCTGAAAATCACACACACACACCCACTGCTCTACTGGACGCATCCACACACACACTCAGCACTAGCACCCAGGGTCTCCTGGAAGTTATGACTAAACATATGGAAAAACTCATGTCACCTCCCACTCCACCCATCTCAGATGACTATACACGACACGCCACCCCCCCTCCATGGGAAATACACACAGACAAATACCACTTGGAAACTCCAGCCAACTCCATACAAAACACTGCCTCTCCCTACACCTTTCTCTCCTCCTCAACCACCTATGCTGACTGTATTAGGAAACTCTCTACCAACAAAGCCACTGGCCCAGACGGCATACCTAATGAATTACTTATGTGCCTCCCACAGGAAATGCACCTCATCATACACAAACTCATGCAGCTAGTATGGATCCTGGGAGAAACACCAGACTGCTGGAAAACCTCACACACAGTCATGCTCTACAAAAAATCAGATCCTTGCTTACCTCAAAACTACAGGCCAATAGGCCTTAACAATGCTGTAGCCAAACTCTGGACCTCCCTTGTTACTAACACTATTACTACCTACTCTGAAACCAACCACATTCTTAGCGCCTGCCAAGAAGGTTTCAGAAAAGACAAAGTACCTATAGACAACTCTTGAACCTACTCCACAACATTGAGGACGCTGCCCTCTTCCACCAGGACCTCTATGCTGCCTACTTCGACTCTAGCTCTGCTTTTAACATGATTGATCACCAAAAACTTCTCTGAATCATGCACAGCTTGGGTTACACCCACGACACTATAGACACTATTAAAGGAATCTACACAAACTCTACTACACATATTCTCCTTAACAATACACCTGGCTCCCCCATCCCCATCACTAGGGGCACCATCCAGGGGGATACTCTCTCCCCCCTACTCTTCATTATCTTTCTAGAACCCCTACACAGATGGCTCCGTTCTGGGGGACGAGGATACAGAGCAGCATCCCTACCCTCCAAAACAGCAGATGAACACCACACCAGCAGCTTGGGGTATGCTGACGACACTGCTGTCCTAACCGGCAGCTCAGAGGACCTTCGCATCCAATGTAGTAAAGTTCAAACTTTTAGCATCTGGTCGGGCATTCCTCTTAACGCCACCAAATGTGTGGTCAGTGGCATACTCCACAAATCACACCCCTCTCAACCTACTCACAACAAACACTCTCAAACAAAGGCTAGATAAATTCCACTAGGAAACTCCTATGCTACCTACCAGCCGCCTGACCAAGCCTACAAATACTTGGGGTTCACATCTCACTTACCTTAAATTGGAAAACTCAACTCCACTCTACTATTGAAACCATTCACAATAAAGGGCTGAGTATCCTCACCAAAGCTAAAAACAGGGCAACCCCCACCCAATGCTTACGAATAATTTCACTATGTGTCAGAGCAGCTATTAAATACCCCATGATAGTAGCTCCCTTCTCACTAACCGACATTCACGTCATTGACAGAGCAGTATTAAAAACAGTTAAACTCTGTTGCTCCCTTCCCAGATCTTTTCCGACAAGAGCACTCCACCTCCCTAAAACAGAGGCAGGACTAGGGGTGCCCTCCCTACTCACTGAATACACCCAGATTACTGCAACAGCCCTCACCCAGTCCATGAACGACCAAGGTCACCTGGGAATCCTCACTAGAGCTCTCCTTAATAAATCAACTTCCACCATGACCACTCTAGATCCTCTCTCTCTATCCCGCAAGCAACTTAAGTATATGTCCCTAGCCCGCCAGCTGGAAATTATTAAAAATCTGACATAACAATTTCTTGGAATGACACACAACTTCTTGACAAACTTAACATACACTCTCTTCCTCTCCCTCCACAGGCAATCCCTGTATCACTCATGACTCCATTCCATGACCTGGCCATCTATTCATACCATGACCTGGTCACCCCCATGGGAACTCACCTTGTCAGCACTACAGATCTCTCTCTTATCACCTTACACAAAGTTACTAAACACCACAAACGGTCCCTGAACCGCCTCACCGCTCACCTCTCCTCCCTCCAAACTGTCGCCTCCCCAATACACTCTGACCCACTTCCCCTCTCACACCGACAACTTGCGCCCGGTTACGCAATTGCGCAGAACACAACCGATAACGTTAAATCTCCTGCTTCTATTGAACCCTCCACCCCACCCACCCAGCGTTACCAACCTCACGCCATTGTTACTGACGCAGACTACGAGGCGGATTCCATTGGGGACCTGGAAGGAAACCAATGGTGGGCGTGGCCCACGCAGACCGAAGGCAGTCACGCGCACCAAGCATGGGGCTGCCCCAGCAGTGATGCCACCTGGGCAGCACGCCACTACTTGTGCAAATCCTGGATCCGTCACTCCTCCACCTCTAAATTTTACCGTGCATATAGAATAACTCCCACCTCACACCCTGACAGGATCCGCGAGGCCATGACATCCCCCGACAGCAGCGCACCTGCACCACCGGCGCGCCTGCTCCACCTTACCTACGGATCCCAATACAAAAGCCCTGCACATCACGAGCTGGCGGGGCAAGCGCTCCTACAACGACGACAAACTAGTCACTTCCACTGTTGTCCACGTTCAATGGGCCCCAACCATCATGCACAACGAACATATCAACTCCTACACACACATGGGATACAGCATCCACCACAGCACATCTCTTACCTCCACTACCTCCACCATACATTGGAAACCCCAATCTCACAATGCGTCTCACCTTGTTGAACTTTTGGGACAACCAGCATACGACCAATTAACCCACACTTTAAAAACTACTCCCCCATTAACCACACACCTCAACCCTAGGAAGGACACCCACCTTACTAACCTTCAACAACAAGGCCAATGGGCCACCTCCCCAGGATTTAATGCTGACAACCACAACCTTGTTCACAAACTTCTGAAAATTGACACACACGACAGGCACCCAGACTGGGACATTCAACCACCCTCAGCCTACATTATACAAACAGGCATCCTCACCACTCTGGATGACCAATCCACACACACACACACACCAACGTTTCATATCTTTATAACCCCACTGGTCACTGTCTTGGGCACATTCCCAACGACAGACTAACCTCTCTCAAACAAAACTATGACCACTTCAAAAATCACCACCCTACCAAATGGAACCAACTGACCCAAGGAGGAACATACCACACTGACTTAGCTGCCCTCTTCACCAGATACAGAGCTGCTCCTGCTGCTACCAACACTCTTTCTCCTTTTCTCTACCAAGCAGCAGCTGCTCTGGGCATTACTCACCATCGTACTTCTAACCCCCTTAGCTACGACCAAAGCCTCACCAGCTTCTCTTCTACCAGCCCTGCTGATCAGCTCTTTGGCTCCAACCAAGACCCCTTTCTTACCATCTGGACTGGGGGCTCACTGGTGGACATTCCTAACTCCACGACACAAGCACACCAAGCTCTAAGGTGGGCCCTAGCCAGTGCTGACCATGCTGAAAATACTCTCAGCCCTACCTGCACCCTGATGCTCCTCCCTGACGACCTTGCTGCCCCTTACAAAACCCTCCTCCACCACTCCTGGATTCACTATATTGACTCCAGACCGCAGTCTGAATTTTATACTACCTCTGAAATTTGGCTTGGCAGCAAATCTCACACTCCACCCTCCACCCACAAACTACACCTCATCCTTATATGCAACCCCCACAGCCAAGATGCCTATTTTCCTAAACTCCCAGATTTTATTGACCAATGGACATACTACATGCAAAGCCTCTCCTCATCCTGGGAGCCCTCTACTATCACTCCACCTCCCACTCTTACCTTCTCTGACATTGTCATTACTTACCCCCGGAAACTCAAATCTCTTGCCAAAAATCCTTGGCCAACTCCACTCCACCAACACCCTCCTCCCTCTCTTCTTACCACTACTCACCCTTGTCTTCACCTAGCTACCCCCTCCTCAGGCCTCCAGGTCTACACAGATGGTAGCCTAATAAAAGGTAAACCAGGGCACCCTAGTAAAATAGGTGCTGCAGTATATGTCCCGGCTGCAGGACAAAGCTACACCATCAACCCTGGGGGAATAGGGGCCACCAAAACTAACAACAGGGCAGAACTGGTAGCCATCCACCAAGCCCTTCTCAACATTGACTACGACAAATCCCTTACACTCCATACAGACAGCCTCTGCTCTCTTCAACTTATTAAAAAAATGATTCATGACCCTACCACAACAACCCGTTCCATTCATACTGAACTTCTGCAATCAATTCAAAAACACCTCATTCAACGCATCCTGCATGGCTCACACACCACTCTTTGTAAAGTCCGTTCCCACACAGGTATCCTTGGAAATGACAGGGCAGACATTCTGGCACGCAAGGCAGCTGAGCACCCTGCCTCCACCAATTTTACTGACAACACTGGGGAAATCCCCCGCCACAATGTCTACTGGCCCACAGTTCAACCTCCTCGCACACCCATGGGAGATATTCCCCCACGCATCCTAGCACCTAACCTTACACAAGGTATCACCTCTAACCTGCCCACTAGCTGCCACCTTGGCCAACACCCTCTTAAAGGGATTTATGCAACCACCTGGGCTGATAACACTCCCCACCAACTTCCTCATGCAAGTAACAAATTTTGGACCTCAACCCTTATCCAACATAAAACTAAATTCCGCATCCTTAAAGCCCGCTGGGGTAGACTGTGGAACCGTAAACTTGCATTCCGCTGGAAACCCCCTTATATTACAAGCACTCACCCACCCACGAACTCCCTATGCCCCATTTGCCACACCTGTGAGGACGGAGCGGGCCACATCCTGGCGGGCTGCGCACACCGGACTTTCAAGGGGCTCTATATCAAGAGACATGACGCCGCAGTGCGACTCATCCACAAGGCCATTTGCACCGGAGCCCTGGGATCCCGCAGAATGATCATGGACGCTGGCAAGGAAGAGGACCTCCCCAGGGGGGTCCTGGGCAAACGTCTCCCTGACTGGTTACGCCCCTCCACTATTACTGTAGCGGACTGGAAGAGAATGAGACCTGATCTTGCCGTCCTACCTGACATAGACTCTCCTACCTGTATGTCTGATAAAGAACTCTGGGTTCTTGAGCTTGGATACTGCTCTGATACCAACCATGCTACTAAGTTTATCACTAAACACGCCCAGCATGTTGAATTAGTAAATGGCCTTAGATCGGCTGGATACCTCGTTCACTATGAAGTTATCACCGTCGGAACAACTGGTACTATTCCAACCTCTTTTTTGACTTCTATGACCACTCTTGGACTTCAGAGATCATGTGCCCTCAAACTGGCGGACACAGTCCACTCCCACACCATCACTAGCTTTCAGAGTATTTTACAGTGCAGACGTTTTATGGAAGCACACCCCGGGTCGATACCCGGGGACTAGCACACAGACCGTCCCCCCTCTCAGGTTTTGTCTTGCCAGCTGCATTGTGTCGGTGCTTCCCAACCGGGGTGAAAAACCCCCGTATTAAGCTGCACTGGCATGATGTGGCTACGGTGCCTGCCGGTCAGGCATCGGTGGTAATTCTTTTTACTGAGATGGCCCTACGGTGACTATAGCTAGCTCCGGCTTACGCTATGGTGTCCTTAACTTCACGTCCTGTGAGTAACGGTTCTACACGGATGTAACAATTTCAATTTCAATATCGTAGTATAGTTTAGATATACATGTATACGGTAGTCATAACATTTATTTATTATGGAAATTACCGGTAATTTGCTCAACCCTTGTACACCTGGCAGGCGTCAATATCATGTGCACGGATACGTCCACACTGCGAGTATGTGTTCGTGATACAGTCCAGGGGGGGCACTGATACAGTCCTGGGGTACTACCGGAGAGAGATTACCAGAGATAGAGGATTCTTGGATTTGCTCAATCTCGGATACCCAAGGTGAATCTCGGATGTATTAGCAAACAAGGGGCTGATTAAACATTTACACTTTTCCCGGTATTTGTTTTTACTGCCGAAGACGGCGAGCAGCCAAATTGCTGGCTGGAGCTATGTTACCAGGTTCAAGACCAGGGCTGTTCAAAAATCCACGATTCGAACCCCCAAAATGTTGTGGGGCCGTTACATTGGAAACGCAGATTTCGGCACAATAGACGTAGCTTCTGAAGTGCATTTGCACAACCCTGATCAATACTAACACATTTCTGGACAAATCTTAAAATAACATGCCCCCTGAATCCCGTGGGCATCAAAAGGGGGGACTTGGAAGACGGTGCGCAGCACATAGTTGGCTGAAAAACATGTAACAATCCAATACAAGATGGGTATAAGACCTAAATCCCAGTCCCCAGCAGGGTATCCTACACGCTGCATGTTGCGTGTAGTCGACTGTGGTCAACATGAAGAACTCTATCGAGTGTACGTGTTACTTGTTTCATATCATGGGTGTGACGCAAGCCCGTCCATCGCATACTTCCGAGCCGGTTCCCTTAACCCCACGTCCTTAGAAGTGACATATCTTGGAAGTTAAGATTTTTTGAAGATTTTTTATTTTCATATCATTGTATTTATTATAAATTACATGTTCACATTTGTATTTATTATGAATGTTCTCGGGAATGTTCTTATAAATATTTGTATTTATTATAAATGGTCACATTTGTATTTATTATAAATTATATGTTCACACTTCATACGTTTGCGCGCTTTAGTGTTCACTGCCGCTGTCAACCGCCATGGTAGCACTGTCCAGGTAAAGTAGCAGCCCGTTCGCAACCGCTGTACGACAGGGCTCCATTAATACCAACCTCAGCCAGACGTTATCATCACTATGATCGCAAGTCAGGGGTGCCATGACCACCATGGGAGCAGGGTACTACTTCTTGCCAAATTGGTCAGCGCTTAAAGCGCACAAACGTCAAATTGGTCAGCGCTCTTTAGTGCAAAAAGCGCAAAGACTGCGCGCTGCGCCCACAGGGCGATGAAAAAACTGTGCGAAAAGCGCAGAGGGGCTCAAAAAGGCAGCGCGGCACCGCGCTGCCACGGGTGCTTAGTAGTACCCTGCATGGGAGATGTCCCTACAATGTGCTGAGGTTTGTTCTCAACATCACTGCTCTTTCTCCCTTAAGCCTATTAGGCCTACCCCTGGACTGAACATACATACATACATGCTCTTGTGTGTTGTCTTATTTTCACAACATTGCCAGGCGAGGGGTGCCATCCACCACCACACATCACACATTCACAGCTTTTACATGTTCACACGTTCGCAGCTTTTGAGTGCTCTGTAAGCAAGACAGGGCACCCTTAATACCACGCCCCACCAGGCGTTATCATCACACGTTCGCAGCTTTTATATACTCACACGTTCGCAGCTCTTGAGTGCTCTGTAAGCAAGACAGGGCACCCTTAATACCACGCCCCACCAGGCGTTATCATCATACGTTCGCAGCTTTTATATGTTCACACGTTCGCAGCTCTTGAGTGCTCTGTAAGCAAGACAGGGCTCCCTTAATACCACGCCCCACCAGGCGTTATCATCACACGTTTGCAGCTTTAACATGCTCACCAGGGTACTTCAGGAGGACCCCAGCTCTACTGCCTGAGATGCAACCAATTGTATAGCCTGCGTCCTGAGACGCAACGGACCCTTCCTTCTGGTCAACAGACCCTCCCCACGTTGCGTCCTGCGACGCAACGGACCCTTCAATGTTGCATCTGCGACGGAGGACGCAGCGTCTTGAACAACCCTGATGCTCATACATTCACAGCTTTTGAATGCTCTGCAACAGCTTCATTGATGAGCTTAGTCACTTCTGTTGCCAGCTCAGCCAGCACGGGGTTCTTGTCTGTAGAGGAGAGGCAGGGTAAATTCCAAGCTCAACAGCTTACCTCATGTTCATGTTTTATGTTATAAAAAAAGCGTGTGTGTATGTGTGTTACAGTCTAGGGGTAGGCCAAATAGGCCAAAGGGACTTGCCCAACCGTGACAGTGGGAATCACAAAAACAACATGCCAGAAAAGCAATGATACCGCCTGCTGGGGTGTGGTATTAAGGGAGCCCAGTCTTGCGGCGGTAGAGAACGGGCTGCTGCTTTACGTGGACAGTGCTACCATGGCGATTGACAGCGACCGCGAACACTAGAGTGAACCCATGGGAATTTGAACCCAGCACTTTCTTCAGTCCAGCGAAACAATCAACCATTGAACCATTCTCCAAACCGGGATAAAGCAATGTTTCAGTGTAGCAGTCATCATGTATGATTTAATTATATTGTATAAAACAATGTTTCACTGTAGTAGTCATCATGTATGATTTAATTATATTGTATACAACAATGTATCACTGTAGCACATTGTGTGCGCCGTAGTGTAACCACCCAGAATCCATATACCGGTATAATTTCAAGTGATGCCTCTTATTTCTATTTATGGGGGGGGGGGGGGGGGGGGGGGGGGGGGGGGGGCGCCCTCCTCAGGTCTTTCAGGGATTAGGCAGCATTAGGTGTTATATATATATATATATATATATATTTTCCCCCCCCTCATTGTATGATTACATGATCACTGTAGCACGAACCCAGCCCCCCGGTCGGTAAAACAATTGTTTGGGGTTCATTGGTGCCTTTTCTGCTTGGCCCCTTCTGATATTATGGTTGGGCAATTCCTTTTAGCCTATTTGGTCAACCCCTGGATTGTAGCGACATACATTATGGTGACTTCAGTCTAGGGGTCTTCAAGTAGACAAATGTGGCAGGATAGATTCCAGATAGACAAATGTGGCAGGGAACTGCAATATGATATCATATGATGGCGGCGGCTTGGCTTGGCTTCGCTTAATTTACCATCTATGTACAATATCATATGATGCAATTTGCATGATATCATACTCGTCTTGGGTCAACATCATATGATATGCCGGCCCCTACAAATGTGGCAGGGTAGATTCCAAACTGCCAAATAGGCAAATCTGTGTCAGGTCGGATTTCAAATTCAGCAGCCTACCTCCTGAGTTTATATGTTGACTGCATTAGTTCAGGGGTAGTCAAATAGACTAATGCGGCAGGGTCGATTAAAAATTGCCAAATAGGCAACTGTGTCAGGTGGATGTCAAGCTCAGTAGCCACCTCGTTTGTTTATATGTTAACTACAGTCCAGGGGTAGCCAAATATACAATGACTACCTCACATAACGGATAACGATATACCTCACATAACGGATAACCTCATAACGGACAACGATATACAACCAAGACTACCTCACATGACTACCTCCCATAACTACTCACTTTACATCCAGAACCCAAATCAGTACCTCTCAGAACCACTCACAGTACTCCACATAAACGCTATGATTACCTCACGTAACCACGCACGCCCTCCCCCTTCCCCCAATTAGTACCCCACCTGGATGCCACCTCAGCTGCACCTGCGCCGCTTCTCTTCTTAGGATGACTAACAGTGCTAACATATTTCTCTGTGTAACATATTTCAGTACCCCACCTGGATGTCACCTCAGCTGGATGCCAAGTAACCACGCACGGTCACCCCCCCTAAATTGGTACCCCACCTGGATGCCACCTCAGCTGCAACTGCTTCAACCTGCGCCGCTTCTCTTCTTCAGATGACTAACAGTGCTAACATATTTCTCTGTGTAACATATTTCAGTACCCCACCTGGATGTCACCTCAGCTGGATGCCAAGTAACCACGCACGGTCACCCCCCCTAAATTGGTACCCCACCTGGATGCCACCTCAGCTGCAACTGCTTCAACCTGCGCCGCTTCTCTTCTTCAGATGACTAACAGTGCTAACATATTTATCTGTGTAACATATTTCAGTACCCCCACCTGGATGTCACCTCAGCTGGATGCCAAGTAACCACGCACGGTCACCCCCCCTAAATTGGTACCCCACCTGGATGCCACCTCAGCTGCAACTGCTTCAACCTGCGCCGCTTCTCTTCTTCAGATGACTAA
This sequence comes from Microglena sp. YARC, assembly GCA_022414725.1. Classification (NCBI taxonomy): domain Eukaryota; kingdom Viridiplantae; phylum Chlorophyta; class Chlorophyceae; order Chlamydomonadales; family Chlamydomonadaceae; genus Microglena; species Microglena sp. YARC. The sequence continues at coordinate 13,858 of JAJSRW010000662.1, forward strand.
CAGTGCTAACATATTTCTCTGTGTAACATATTTCAGTACCCCACCTGGATGTCACCTCAGCTGGATGCCAAGTAACCACGCACGGTCACCCCCCCTAAATTGGTACCCCACCTGGATGCCACCTCAGCTGCAACTGCTTCAACCTGCGCCGCTTCTCTTCTTCAGATGACTAACAGTGCTAACATATTTCTCTGTGTAACATATTTCAGTACCCCACCTGGATGTCACCTCAGCTGGATGCCAAGTAACCACGCACGGTCACCCCCCCTAAATTGGTACCCCACCTGGATGCCACCTCAGCTGCAACTGCTTCAACCTGCGCCGCTTCTCTTCTTCAGATGACTAACAGTGCTAACATATTTCTCTGTGTAACATATTTCAGTACCCCACCTGGATGTCACCTCAGCTGGATGCCAAGTAACCACGCACGGTCACCCCCCCTAAATTGGTACCCCACCTGGATGCCACCTCAGCTGCAACTGCTTCAACCTGCGCCGCTTCTCTTCTTCAGATGACTAACAGTGCTAACATATTTCTCTGTGTAACATATTTCAGTACCCCACCTGGATGTCACCTCAGCTGGATGCCAAGTAACCACGCACGGTCACCCCCCCTAAATTGGTACCCCACCTGGATGCCACCTCAGCTGCAACTGCTTCAACCTGCGCCGCTTCTCTTCTTCAGATGACTAACAGTGCTAACATATTTCTCTGTGTAACATATTTCAGTACCCCACCTGGATGTCACCTCAGCTGGATGCCAAGTAACCACGCACGGTCACCCCCCCTAAATTGGTACCCCACCTGGATGCCACCTCAGCTGCAACTGCTTCAACCTGCGCCGCTTCTCTTCTTCAGATGACTAACAGTGCTAACATATTTCTCTGTGTAACATATTTCAGTACCCCACCTGGATGTCACCTCAGCTGGATGCCAAGTAACCACGCACGGTCACCCCCCCTAAATTGGTACCCCACCTGGATGCCACCTCAGCTGCAACTGCTTCAACCTGCGCCGCTTCTCTTCTTCAGATGACTAACAGTGCTAACATATTTCTCTGTGTAACATATTTCAGTACCCCACCTGGATGTCACCTCAGCTGGATGCCAAGTAACCACGCACGGTCACCCCCCCTAAATTGGTACCCCACCTGGATGCCACCTCAGCTGCAACTGCTTCAACCTGCGCCGCTTCTCTTCTTCAGATGACTAACAGTGCTAACATATTTCTCTGTGTAACATATTTCAGTACCCCACCTGGATGTCACCTCAGCTGGATGCCAAGTAACCACGCACGGTCACCCCCCCTAAATTGGTACCCCACCTGGATGCCACCTCAGCTGCAACTGCTTCAACCTGCGCCGCTTCTCTTCTTCAGATGACTAACAGTGCTAACATATTTCTCTGTGTAACATATTTCAGTACCCCACCTGGATGTCACCTCAGCTGGATGCCAAGTAACCACGCACGGTCACCCCCCTAAATTGGTACCCCACCTGGATGCCACCTCAGCTGCAACTGCTTCAACCTGCGCCGCTTCTCTTCTTCAGATGACTAACAGTGCTAACATATTTCTCTGTGTAACATATTTCAGTACCCCACCTGGATGTCACCTCAGCTGGATGCCAAGTAACCACGCACGGTCACCCCCCCTAAATTGGTACCCCACCTGGATGCCACCTCAGCTGCAACTGCTTCAACCTGCGCCGCTTCTCTTCTTCAGATGACAAACAGTGCTAACATATTTCTCTGCGTAACATATTTCAGTACCCCACCTGGATGTCACCTCAGCTGGATGCCAAGTAACCACGCACGGACACCCCCCCTAAATTGGTACCCCACCTGGATGCCACCTCAGCTGCAACTGCTTCAACCTGCGCCGCTTCTCTTCTTCAGATGACTAACAGTGCTCACAAAGCATGTCCACAAGTGTTCACTCACAGAACCGATATGATTACCTCACGCAACCACGCACAGCCACCCTCCAAATTAGTACCCCACCTGGATGCCACCTCAGCTGCAGCTGCTTTAACCTGCGCCGCTTCTCTTCTTCAGTTGACTAACAGTGCTAACATATTTCTCTGTGTAACATATTTCAGTACCCCACCTGGATGCCACCTCAGCTGCAGCTGCTTCAACCTGCGCCGCTTCTCGTCTTCGGAGCACTGGCACGCCTCCTTCACCGCCTTCTGGATGGCTTCCTTGATGCCAGACAAACTGAACACACCCACCCCAGACTCTTGCTCTGCAAGGGAAAATAAGATTCTGTTTGTGTGCACGACGCTCAACACAATCAGACAAGTGTTCTGTTTGTGAACACGGTGCTTAACACAATTATGACGTGTGTATGATGATCTGCTTGTGTGCACCGTGCATGATCTGTTTGTGTGTACCATGCCTGACAGACTGAACACTCCCACCCCAGACTCTTGCTCTGCAAGGGGAAATCACATTCTTTTTGTGTGCACGACGCTCGACACCAGCATGGTATGTTCGTGTGTATGATGCTCAACACAATTATGACGGGTGTATGATGTTCTGTTTGTGTCGACGACGCTCAACATCAGCATGACCTGTTTGTGTGTATGATGCCAGGCAGTCTGAATACTCCCACCGCAGACTCTTGCTCTGCAAGGGAAAATAAGATTCTGTTTGTGCGCACGACGCTCAACAGCAGCATGATCTGTTTGTGTGCATGATGCTCAATACAATTGTGATGGGTGTATGATGTTCTGCTTGTCTGCATGATGCTCAACAGCAGCGTGATCTGTTTGTGTGCATGATGCTCAACACAATTATGACATGTGTATGATGTTCTGTCTGTGAGCACAACGCCCAAGTTCACATGCAGATTTAATATTTACAATGCAAACATGTGATATTTTCCCCCACTTGCCCACAACCAGCATTTACCTGCAGCATTGATGCGGTCACGCAGAATGGAGTCTGCAGCATTTTGAGAGTCCACACGCATGTTTTATTTTTGCAATGGAACATATGTGATATTCTTCCCCACCAGCCCACAACCAGCATTTACCTGCAGCGTTGATGCAGTTACGTAAAGTGGAGTCTGCAGCATTTTGAGAGTCCACGTGCATATATTATATTTGCAGTGAAAATATGTGATATTATTACCCACTTGCCCACAACCAGCATTTACTTGCAGCGTTGATGCGGTCGCATAGAATGGAGTCTGCAGCATTTTGAGAGTTCACATGCATATTTTATATTTGCAATGGAACATCTGTGATATTTTCCCCCACTTGCCTACAACCATTTACCTGCAGCGTTGATGCGGTCGCGTAGAATGGAGACTACAGCATTTTGAGAGTTCACATGCATATTTGATGATAACAACTGTTTACAATGACACATATGCGATCTTCTTCCCCTCGTGCCACCATCAGCATTTACCTGCAGCGTTGATGCGGTCACGTAGAATGGAGTCTGCAGCATTTTGAGAGTCCACGTGCATATATTATATTTGCAGTGAAAATATGTGATATTATTACCCACTTGCCCACAACCAGCATTTACCTGCAGCGTTGATGCGGTCACGTAGAATGGAGTCTGCAGCATTACGAGAGTTCAACAGTTCCAACTCCAATACCTGCAAGCCAAGGAAATACACACTTCCGTTGCTGCCAATTTGTATGTATGTTGTAAGTACCAGGGTACTACGCAGTTTTATTTTTTGCCTGTGCGCTTAAGCGCTGGTCAATTTGGCCATAAGTAGTACCCTGGTAAGTATGTTGGATGTTTGCTGTATTTTGTACATTTGTACGCATAATATGTATGTCACAGTCCAGGGGTAGCCAAAGAGGCTAAAGGGACTTGCCCAACTTGATACCAGGAGGGTCTAAAACGCAAACAAGCACTGATGAACTGGCCCCCAACATATTGTTTTACTGAAGGAGGCCCTGAGTTTGTGCTACAGAGATAATTGTACGATCCAGGATTAGCCCCTTTCAGCGAATCAATTGGTCTAGTGGTACACCAAATTGCTTTGAGGATGTAGGGTCCGGGGTTCCATTCCCCCTACGGTCGCCCTAAGCGTTGCAGGTTGTTGTCAACCGCGATGGTAACTTGTCCAGTTGAGGTAGTAGACCGCTCTCTACCCGCGTACGACGGGTTCCCTTAATACCACGCCCCACCAGGCGTTATCATTACGATCCAGTTTGAGGAGCCACCAAGCCGCCCCGATTGAACACTAGCCAATTTGACATGGAGCAACGCTATTCGAACTGAATCCTTGGTGTCGCTGTGCCACACAGATCATTGTATTGTACGATCCAGTTTGAGGTGCCACCCAGCCGCCCCAGTTGAACACAAGCCAATCTGACGCAGGGCAATGTCATTCCCGCCAAAGGCATTGCCCCCCCCCCCCCCCCCCCCCCTCCCCAACTGAACTGAATCCTCGGTGTCGCTGTGCTACACAGATAAATTAATTTTGCGATTCTCGTCACACATGTTGATGGAACGTTTCCCCCCCCCGTAAAGCCATGGGCTTATTTAGAGTCCACTAAGGCACCAGGGAAATGTTACCATTATCACCATCATCAAACCAACGTTAGGAGTTCAGTAGGGCACCAGGGAAATGCTACCATTATCACCATCATCAAACCAACATATGTCTGTGGGCCTCACCTGTCCCCTGAAGCAGCGCACGTGCACAGCAGATAGGATGCGTGTACATGTGCTCTAAACAAAAGAGGCTTGTATTCCCCCCCCCCCCCCCCCCCACACACACACACATGTGTGTGGGCCTCACCTTCCTTCTGAACTAGCGCACAAACATGGCAGATAGCCTGCATGGACATGTGCTCTAAAGAAAAGGAAGCTTGTATTTGGTACCCTCCCCCCCTCCTCTCCCCCCCCACCACCACATGGGTGTGGGCCTCACCTTCCCCTTAAGTAGCGCACGTGCACGGCAGATAGCATGCATGTACATGTGCTCTTAACAAAAGAGGCTTGTATTTGACCCCCCCCCCCACACACACACACTACATGTTTGTGGGCCTCACCTTCCCCTTAAGTAGCGCACGTGCACGACAGATGGCATGCATGTACATGTGCTCTTAACAAAAGAAGCTTGTAGTTGCCCCCCCCCCCCCCCCCCCACCGTGTTTGTGGGCCTCACCTTCCTCTTAAGTAGCACACATACAGGGTAGATAGCATGCGTGTACATGTGCTCTAAAGAAAAATATGCATGTATTTGGTACCCCCCCCCCCCCCCCCCCTCCGCCACCATGTGTGTGGGCCTCACCTTCCTCCTTAAGTAGCGCACATACACGGCAGAGTCTGATAGCGTGGCCTGCAGTCAAGATTGTATGTGTGTGTATGCGTTTGAGTATATGTTTACGTATGTGTGTGTATGTGCGCGCATATGTTTGCGTATGTGTGTACGTTTGTGTGTGTATATGTGTGTGTATGTGTGCCTTGCCGGCAGGCAAGAGTGTAGGTTTACGTGTTTATTGTTTGCTCTATGCACATCATGAGTCTACCAGCTCAGTGTGTGCGCATGTATTTACGTATATGTTGTGTGTGCAACTGCGCATGCGTGTATGTATGTATGCATGTACGTGTGCGTACGTGTGCGGAGATTTTTGAACAGAATCATGAAATGGAGTACGGAGCAGGGGAATCGTTCTGGGGGGGGGGGGGGGGGGGGGGGGGCATTTATCAGTGACAGCAAATGAGAACGAAAACAACAGCAGCAGCAACAAAAAATAAGACAACTACAACCACAGCTACAAGCAAAAACAAATCACCGATCCTCAAAACAGCACAGCACAACACCGTCCCTCAACACAACACCAAGACCGTCCCTCAACACCCAGATCAAGTCCGACAACACAACACCGTCCCTCAACACCCAGACCAAGTCCGACAACACAACACCGTCCCTCAACACAACACCAAGACCGTCCCTCAACACCCAGACCAAGTCCGACAACACAACACCGTCCCTCAACACCCAGACCAAGTCCGACAACACAACACCGTCCCTCAACACAACACCAAGACCGTCCCTCAACACCCAGACCAAGTCCGACAACACAACACCGTCCCTCAACACCCAGACCAAGTCCGACAACACAACACCGTCCCTCAACACAACACCAAGACCGTCCCTCAACACCCAGACCAAGTCCGACAACACAACACCGTCCCTCAACACCCAGACCAAGTCCGACAACACAACACCGTCCCTCAACACAACACCAAGACCGTCCCTCAACACCCAGATCAAGTCCGACAACACAACACCGTCCCTCAACACCCAGACCAAGTCCGACAACACAACACCGTCCCTCAACACATCACCAAGACCGTCCCTCAACACCCAGACCAAGTCCGATAACACAACACCGTCCCTCAACACCCAGACCAAGTCCGACAACACAACACCGTCCCTCAACACAACACCAAGACCGTCCCTCAACACAACACCGCCCCTCAACACAACACAACACCGTCCCTCAACACAACACAACACCGTCCCTCAACACAACACCAAGACCGTCCCTCAACACAACACCAAGACCGTCCCTCAACACAACACCGACCCTCAACACAGCACAACACAACACCGTGCTCAGCCCCTGCATGGCACCCTTGTCTGCACTCCTGCTGCATTCCTCACACCCATGATGCACCCTTTCAGGCCAAATTAAAAGGTGCCGGTAAAAAAATAAACTGCCCCCAAATACAAAAAATACCCCCAAAATAAATCAAATACATTAGATACCCCCCAAATAAATAAAGAACTCCCAGATTAGCAGTGTTCAGTACCTGCATGGCATCCATGTCTGCACCCCTCACACCCATAATGCACACCCTTTCAAGACCAATAAAAGGGTGCTGGAAATAAGAAAAATAAGAGAGACCCCCCAAGTAAAATAAAAATACCTCAAATGAGCAGTGCTCAGCCCCTGCATGGCACCCTTGTCAGCACTCCTGCCGCACCTCCTCACACCCATAATGCACCAAGCAAAATAAAGCTGCAACAGGGTGGAAAAAACACAGTGCCTGCATGGCACCCTTCAAGCAAAATGAAAGGGTGCCGAAAAGATAAAAAATACCCACAAAATAAATAAAGACCCCTCAAATGAGCAGTGATCAGTACCTGTATGACACCCTTGTCTGCATTCCTGCAGCACCTCCCACACCCATAATGCACACCCTTTCAAGCCCAATTAAAGGATGCCAGAAATAAGAAAAGAAAATAACCCCCTCAAAAAATAAAAACCCCTCAAAAGAGCAGTGCTCAGCCCCTGCATGGCACCATTGTCGGCACTCTTGCCGCACCCCTCAAACCCATAATGCATACCCTTTCAAGCCCATTTAAAGGGTGCCGAAAAAAGAAAAAAACTGCCCCCAAACACAATAAATACCCCCCAAACAGCCTCAAATAAAATAAAGATCCCCCAAAAGAGCAGTGCTTAGTACCTGCATGGCATCCATGTCTGCGTACGCTGTTGCAAGCTCTGACACGGCCACATCTCTGCACACCAAGCAAACCAGGTGATGATGATGAGGGTGTTGATGAAGCAGACACTGCTGGTGGTGATGATGATGCGGGTGATGACGGTGATGAAGCAGGAGCAGAATATGGTGAAGGAGAAGGAGAAGGAGAAGGAGAAGGAGAAGGAGAAGGAGAAGGAGAAGGAGAAGGAGAAAAAGAATTGTTACAAGGCGCAGCACAGAAAAGGATGAAAGGGAGGGGTGGGACAAGGCTGGAAGGGTGGAATAATCTAGCTCATCTACATAGCTTTTGGCTGCATCATCCACATTGTTGCACATGGGAATCTACATGATTGGAATCTACATAATCTAGCTCCTACCTAGCTGCTGAAATCATGAACAGCCCCACCTTACCATGGCAGCATCATCCATATTGTTGCACATGGGAATCTAGATGGGTGGAAAAGCCTTGCTCCTCTGCCTATCTCCCATCAAACTACAGTGCAACCCCAGCTTGCATTGCCCAATCTTATCCAGATCCTACCTAGCTCCTGCATTCATGAACAGCCCCACCATTGCACGCCGGCATCATCCATATTGTTGCACATAGAAATTTTGATGGGTGGAATAACCAAGTTCCTGCATCTACATCCCATCAAATTACAGTGAAACCTCAACTTGCATTGCCCAGGCTCCTACCTAGCTCCTGAATTTATGATCAGCCCCACCTTTGCACATTGGCATCATCCATATAGTTACACATGGGAATGTAGATGGGTGGAAAAGCCTTGCTCCTCTACCTATCTCCCATCGATCTACAGTGCAACCCCAGCTTGCATTGCCCAAGCTCTTACCCAGCCCCTGCATTCATGAACAGCCCCACCCTTGCTCGTCGACATCATCCATATTGTTGCACATGGAAATCTAGATGGGTGGAATAAGATAGCTCTTCTAACTAGCCCCAATCGAACTACCAATACACTGCAACCCCAGCTTGCATTGCCCAGGGGCGGTAGAGTACCAATCAGGTAACTAGCTCCTACCTAGCTCCTAAATTCGTGATCAGCCCAGTCTGTGCATGGCTGCATCATCCACACTGTTGCACATGGCAATCAATATGATTGGAAAGCTTTGCTCCTCTATCTATTGCTCATCAATCTACAGTGCAACCCCAACTTGCATTGCCCAAGCTTACCCAGCCCCTGCATTCATGAACAGCCCCACCTTTGCACGTCGGCGTCATCCAGACTGTTGCTCATGGGAATCTATATGGGTGGAATAAGCTAGCTCATATACCTAGCCCAAATCGAACTGCCGATACACTAGACCCCCAGCTTGCATTGCCCAGGGGTGGTATAGTACCAATTCGCAGGTAATAAGCTCCTACCTAGCTCCTACCTATCTGCTACCTATCTGCTACCTAGCTCCTATCTAGCTGCTACCTAGCTCCTACCCAGCTCCTACCCAGCTCCTACCTAGCTGCTGAAATCATGAACAGCCCCACCTTTCCATGGCAGCATCATCCACAGTGTTGCACATGGGAATCTAGATGGGCGGAAAAGCCTTGCTCCTCTACCTATCTCCCATCAAACTACAGTGCAACCCCAGCTTGATTCTACCACTCTTACTCACAATGCTACCGACTCCTCAGACCAGATAGTTCTTACAGACCAGATGGATCTTACAGACTCCTCACAACTTCAACAACTTCTCTCAGACCTTCCACACCCTACAGATCACATTCACCCTGCAGATCCTACAGAGACCCCAGCTCCTACAGAAACTGTAGACCTTGTCTCTGATGATGAGGAGCCTCCCAAATCTAAGAAACCTAAAAGAACCTCTACCCGTTGCAACCCCACTTCCCTCCACTCAAACTCTACACATAAATCACCGACCACCAAAAAAACACCCAGGGATACAACTCAACCTCCCAAGACTAACCTTCCTATCCCTACTAGACCTGCCATACCCGACAGCAACAAGATGCGCCAGAGCAGGATCTTTGGAGCAGAACCTCCTACCAAGAAACCTACTCCCCCAGACTCACCACAAAAACCCTTCCAACGAAAAGAATTAAAATAACCCACACTACCTCATATCCTGTTCAACAGCAGCAAACTGCACTCTATCTCACTAACATTATCACTTCCAACTGCAGAGGCATCTTCTCATCCTGGGAAACACTCTACGACCATATTCGAACTAATGAGCCAGACATTGCTATTCTCACCGAAACAAAACTCACCTCTAACAACACAGGTATAATTAATATAATCAAACAAGACCTATCTGACTACCACTTTCATCACAGCAGCAAAACCATTAAGCAAGCTACCAATGCAGACAACATTGTAACCCGCTCAGCTGGAGTTATCACACTTATAAAAAAGACTCTTACTACACATCCAATTAAACATGAAGTCCCCACTGACATAGCTGGTCATCTCACTCATCAAACTATTAACAACACTACCCACATTTTAGGCGTCTCTACATGCCCTGCAATGACCCTGCCAAAAGAGCCCGAATTTATGAACACATTCACTACATTATATCCCAAAACCCCTCTCATCACTTTATTGCAGGGGGAGACTGGAATGCAGCCTACTACCTTACTGATAGAAGCAACACAATCAAGCACCTGGAGGACCAGCCCCACTATCAACACCTTAATAGATATCCAATTCACATTCAACCGTCACCACGTCCCCACACTTACTCAGACAACACTTCCTACAGTAGCAGGATAGATGACATCATTCTCATCAACCCCCCAACTGCAACCACGGTGACAGAAACTGCACACCAAATGGGAGACACACTGGACCACTTGACCCTGGAACAACAAATTACCTCCTCTCTCTTTCCCCCTCCTAACCTTGACATACCACCTCACAATCCAACACCTCAACTGCAGCTTCCTCTCAAGCAACAAGACATGGCCAAAGCTAAAGAAGCCATCTCTAATCAATTTCTCCATCAATTCCAGCACAGCCACATTAACATAGATAAAGCCTGGACTATAGCACAAACTTTACTGGGAGAAGATAAAACATCTGCACACATTCAATCTATTAGACAAGAACTCAAAGCCACCATACCAGAAGACCTTAACAGCATGACAAATCATCTCATGGTCACTCTTCACCAAGCTCTCTCCATCATGACTGACACCTGCCCTACCAAGCCTAGTACACCAGGCACCTTCCTGCCAAGACAAACTGCCAAAACCTACAGAAGACTGAACTACCATATTAAACACATTAAAGCACTCCGAACAGCTTCCAACCACCTTGACCAACAACAATACATGGAACTTAGAAGCACACCTCACACGGCAGGCACATACTCACCTACCACTAAAATTAAAAATACAACAGCACTTTCAAAATTTACTCCTCTCTGACTATTGTCTCTCCTTAACTGCTGATATTAAACTAAGTATTACAGAATTACGTCACATGCAGGTTGCACTCAAAGAGGAGAGAGCAACCGCCTCCATTAAGAAATTCCGACGCCGCCTCAGTACACAAGCACGACAAACTCACAGGTATATTTTCTCTCCTGAAAATCACACACACACACCCACTGCTCTACTGGACGCATCCACACACACACTCAGCACTAGCACCCAGGGTCTCCTGGAAGTTATGACTAAACATATGGAAAAACTCATGTCACCTCCCACTCCACCCATCTCAGATGACTATACACGACACGCCACCCCCCCTCCATGGGAAATACACACAGATAAATACCACTTGGAAACTCCAGCCAACTCCATACAAAACACTGCCTCTCCCTACACCTTTCTCTCCTCCTCAACCACCTATGCTGACTGTATTAGGAAACTCTCTACCAACAAAGCCACTGGCCCAGACGGCATACCTAATGAATTACTTATGTGCCTCCCACAGGAAATGCACCTCATCATACACAAACTCATGCAGCTAGTATGGATCCTGGGAGAAACACCAGACTGCTGGAAAACCTCACACACAGTCATGCTCTACAAAAAATCAGATCCTTGCTTACCTCAAAACTACAGGCCAATAGGCCTTAACAATGCTGTAGCCAAACTCTGACCTCCCTTGTTACTAACACTATTACTACCTACTCTGAAACCAACCACATTCTTAGCGCCTGCCAAGAAGGTTTCAGAAAAGACAAAAGTACCTATAGACAACTCTTGAACCTACTCCACAACATTGAGGACGCTGCCCTCTTCCACCAGGACCTCTATGCTGCCTACTTCGACTTTAGCTCTGCTTTTAACATGATTGATCACCAAAAACTTCTCTGAATCATGCACAGCTTGGGTTACACCCACGACACTATAGACACTATTAAAGGAATCTACACAAACTCTACTACACATATTCTCCTTAACAATACACCTGGCTCCCCCCATCCCCATCACTAGGGGCACCATCCAGGGGGATACTCTCTCCCCCCTACTCTTCATTATCTTTCTAGAACCCCTACACAGATGGCTCCGTTCTGGGGGACGAGGATACAGAGCAGCATCCCTACCCTCCAAAACAGCAGATGAACACCACACCAGCAGCTTGGGGTATGCTGACGACACTGCTGTCCTAACCGGCAGCTCAGAGGACCTTCGCATCCAATGTAGTAAAGTTCAAACTTTTAGCATCTGGTCGGGCATTCCTCTTAACGCCACCAAATGTGTGGTCAGTGCATACTCCACAAATCACACCCCTCTCAACCTACTCACAACAACACTCTCAAACAAAGGCTAGATAAATTCCACTAGGAAACTCCTATGCTACCTACCAGCCGCCTGACCAAGCCTACAAATACTTGGGGGTTCACATCTCACTTACCTTAAATTGGAAAACTCAACTCCACTCTACTATTGAAACCATTCACAATAAAGGGCTGAGTATCCTCACCAAAGCTAAAAACAGGGCAACCCCCACCCAATGCTTACGAATAATTTCACTATGTGTCAGAGCAGCTATTAATACCCCATGATAGTAGCTCCCTTCTCACTAACCGACATTCACGTCATTGACAGAGCAGTATTAAAAACAGTTAAACTCTGTTGCTCCCTTCCCAGATCTTTTCCGACAAGAGCACTCCACCTCCCTAAAACAGAGGCAGGACTAGGGGTGCCCTCCCTACTCACTGAATACACCCAGATTACTGCAACAGCCCTCACCCAGTCCATGAACGACCAAGGTCACCTGGGAATCCTCACTAGAGCTCTCCTTAATAAATCAACTTCCACCATGACCACTCTAGATCCTCTCTCTCTATCCCGCAAGCAACTTAAGTATATGTCCCTAGCCCGCCAGCTGGAAATTATTAAAAAATCTGACATAACAATTTCTTGGAATGACACACAACTTCTTGACAAACTTAACATACCACTCTCTTCCTCTCCCTCCACAGGCAATCCCTGTATCACTCATGACTCCATTCCATGACCTGGCCATCTATTCATACCATGACCTGGTCACCCCCATGGGAACTCACCTTGTCAGCACTACAGATCTCTCTCTTATCACCTTACACAAAGTTACTAAACACCTCAAACGGTCCCTGAACCGCCTCACCGCTCACCTCTCCTCCCTCCAAACTGTCGCCTCCCCAATACACTCTGACCCACTTCCCCTCTCACACCGACAACTTGCGCCCGGTTACGCAATTGCGCAGAACACAACCGATAACGTTAAATCTCCTGCTTCTATTGAACCCTCCACCCCACCCACCCAGCGTTACCAACCTCACGCCATTGTTACTGACGCAGACTACGAGGCGGATTCCATTGGGGACCTGGAAGGAAACCAATGGTGGGCGTGGCCCACGCAGACCGAAGGCAGTCACGCGCACCAAGCATGGGGCTGCCCCAGCAGTGATGCCACCTGGGCAGCACGCCACTACTTGTGCAAATCCTGGATCCGTCACTCCTCCACCTCTAAATTTTACCGTGCATATAGAATAACTCCCACCTCACACCCTGACAGGATCCGCGAGGCCATGACATCCCCCGACAGCAGCGCACCTGCACCACCGGCGCGCCTGCTCCACCTTACCTACGGATCCCAATACAAAGCCCTGCACATCACGAGCTGGCGGGGCAAGCGCTCCTACAACGACGACAAACTAGTCACTTCCACTGTTGTCCACGTTCAATGGGCCCCAACCATCATGCACAACGAACATATCAACTCCTACACACACATGGGATACAGCATCCACCACAGCACATCTCTTACCTCCACTACCTCCACCATACATTGGAAACCCCAATCTCACAATGCGTCTCACCTTGTTGAACTTTTGGGACAACCAGCATACGACCAATTAACCCACACTTTAAAAACTACTCCCCCATTAACCACACACCTCAACCCTAGGAAGGACACCCACCTTACTAACCTTCAACAACAAGGCCAATGGGCCACCTCCCCAGGATTTAATGCTGACAACCACAACCTTGTTCACAAACTTCTGAAAATTGACACACACGACAGGCACCCAGACTGGGACATTCAACCACCCTCAGCCTACATTATACAAACAGGCATCCTCACCACTCTGGATGACCAATCCACACACACACACACACCAACGTTTCATATCTTTATAACCCACTGGTCACTGTCTTGGGCACATTCCCAACGACAGACTAACCTCTCTCAAACAAAACTATGACCACTTCAAAAATCACCACCCTACCAAATGGAACCAACTGACCCAAGGAGGAACATACCACACTGACTTAGCTGCCCTCTTCACCAGATACAGAGCTGCTCCTGCTGCTACCAACACTCTTTCTCCTTTTCTCTACCAAGCAGCAGCTGCTCTGGGCATTACTCACCATCGTACTTCTAACCCCCTTAGCTACGACCAAAGCCTCACCAGCTTCTCTTCTACCAGCCCTGCTGATCAGCTCTTTGGCTCCAACCAAGACCCCTTTCTTACCATCTGGACTGGGGGCTCACTGGTGGACATTCCTAACTCCACGACACAAGCACACCAAGCTCTAAGGTGGCCCTAGCCAGTGCTGACCATGCTGAAAATACTCTCAGCCCTACCTGCACCCTGATGCTCCTCCCTGACGACCTTGCTGCCCCTTACAAAACCCTCCTCCACCACTCCTGGATTCACTATATTGACTCCAGACCGCAGTCTGAATTTTATACTACCTCTGAAATTTGGCTTGGCAGCAAATCTCACACTCCACCCTCCACCCACAAACTACACCTCATCCTTATATGCAACCCCCACAGCCAAGATGCCTATTTTCCTAAACTCCCAGATTTTATTGACCAATGGACATACTACATGCAAAGCCTCTCCTCATCCTGGGAGCCCTCTACTATCACTCCACCTCCCACTCTTACCTTCTCTGACATTGTCATTACTTACCCCCGGAAACTCAAATCTCTTGCCAAAAATCCTTGGCCAACTCCACTCCACCAACACCCTCCTCCCTCTCTTCTTACCACTACTCACCCTTGTCTTCACCTAGCTACCCCCCTCCTCAGGCCTCCAGGTCTTACACAGATGGTAGCCTAATAAAAGGTAAACCAGGGCACCCTAGTAAAATAGGTGCTGCAGTATATGTCCCGGCTGCAGGACAAAGCTACACCATCAACCCTGGGGGAATAGGGGCCACCAAAACTAACAAACAGGCAGAACTGGTAGCCATCCACCAAGCCCTTCTCAACATTGACTACGACAAATCCCTTACACTCATACAGACAGCCTCTGCTCTCTTCAACTTATTAAAAAAATGATTCATGACCTACCACAACAACCCGTTCCATTCATACTGAACTTCTGCAATCAATTCAAAAAACACCTCATTCAACGCATCCTGCATGGCTCACACACCACTCTTTGTAAAGTCCGTTCCCACACAGGTATCCTTGGAAATGACAGGGCAGACATTCTGGCACGCAAGGCAGCTGAGCACCCTGCCTCCACCAATTTTACTGACAACACTGGGGAAATCCCCCGCACAATGTCTACTGGCCCACAGTTCAACCTCCTCGCACACCCATGGGAGATATTCCCCCACGCATCCTAGCACCTAACCTTACACAAGGTATCACCTCTAACCTGCCCACTAGCTGCCACCTTGGCCAAACACCCTCTTAAAGGGATTTATGCAACCACCTGGGCTGATAACACTCCCCACCAACTTCCTCATGCAAGTAACAAATTTTGGACCTCAACCCTTATCCAAACATAAACTAAATTCCACATCCTTAAAGCCCGCTGGGGTAGACTGTGGAACCGTAAACTTGCATTCCGCTGGAAACCCCCTTATATTACAAGCACTCACCCACCCACGACTCCCTATGCCCCATTTGCCACACCTGTGAGGACGGAGCGGGCCACATCCTGGCGGGCTGCGCCACACCGGACTTTCAAGGGGCTCTATATCAAGAGACATGACGCCGCAGTGCGACTCATCCACAAGGCCATTTGCACCGGAGCCCTGGGATCCCGCAGAGATGATCATGGACGCTGGCAAGGAAGAGGACCTCCCCAGGGGGGTCCTGGGCAAAACGTCTCCCTGACTGGTTACGCCCCTCCACTATTACTGTAGCGGACTGGAAGAGAATGAGACCTGATCTTGCCGTCCTACCTGACATAGACTCTCCTACCTGTATGTCTGATAAAGAACTCTGGGTTCTTTGAGCTTGGATACTGCTCTGATACCAACCATGCTACTAAGTTTATCACTAAACACGCCCAGCATGTTGAATTAGTAAATGGCCTTAGATCGGCTGGATACCTCGTTCACTATGAAGTTATCACCGTTGGAACAACTGTGGTACTATTCCAACCTCTTTTTTGACTTCTATGACCACTCTTGGACTTCAGAGATCATGTGCCCTCAAACTGGCGCGACACAGTCCACTCCCACACCATCACTAGCTTTCAGAGTATTTTACAGTGCAGACGTTTTATGGGGAAGCACACCCCGGGTCGATACCCGGGGACTAGCACACAGACCGTCCCCCCTCTCAGGTTTTGTCTTTTGCCAGCTGCATTGTGTCGTTGCTTTCCCAACCGGGGTGAAAAACCCCCGTATTAAGCTGCACTGGCATGAATGCTACGGTGCCTGCCGGTTCAGGCATCCGGTTGGTAATTCTTTTTACTGAGATGGCCCTACCGGTGGACTATAGCTAGCTCCGGCTTACGCTATGGTTCCTTAACATTCACGTCCTGTGAGTAACGGTTCTACACGGATGTAAACAATTTCAATTTCAATATCGTAGTATAGTTTAGATATACATGTATACTGGTAGTCATATAAACATTTATTTATTATGGAAATTACCGGTAATTTTGCTCAACCCCTTGTACACCTGGCAGGCGTCAATATCATGTGTGCACGGATACGTCCACACTGCGAAGTATGTTGTTCGTGATACAGTCCAGGGGGGCACTGATACAGTCCTGGGGTACTACCGGAGAGAGATTACCAGAGATAGAGGATTCTTGGATTTGCCTCAATCTCGGATACCCCAAGGTGATCTCGGATGTATTAGCAAACAAGGCGGCTGATTAAACATTTACACTTTTCCCGGTATTTGTTTTTACTGCCGAAGACGGCCTCTCTTTGAGCAGCCAAATTGCTGGCTGGAGGCTTATGTTACCAGGTTCAAGACCCAGGCTGTTCAAAAACCACGATTGCGAACCCCAAAATGTGTGGGGCCGTACATTGGAAACGCAGATTTCGGCACCAATAGACGTAGCTTCTGAAGTGCATTTGCCACAACCCTGATCAATACTAACACCATTTCTGGAACAAATCTTAAAATAACATGGCCCCCTGAATTCCCGTGGGCATCAAAAGGCGGGACTTGGAAGACGGTGGCAGCACATAGGTTTGGCTGAAAAACATGTAAACAATCCAATACAGCATGGGATATAAGACCTTAAATCCCAGTCCCCAGCAGGGTATTTACCTTACACGCTGGCATGTAGTCGACTGTGGTCAACATGAAGAACTCTATCGAAGTGTACGTGTTACCTTGTTTCATTATCTGGGTGTGACGCAAGCCCGTCCATCGCTACTTCCGAGCCGGCTTCCTTAACCCCACAGTTCCTTAGGAAGTGACATATCTTGAAGGTTAATTATTTTTGAAGATTTTTTATTTGTCATATCATTTGTATTTATTTATAAATCCTACATGTTCACATTTTATTTATTAGAATGATCATCGGGAAGTCTCTATAAATATTGGCTATTTATTATAAATGGTTCACATTTGTATTTATTATAAATTATATGTTCATACTTCATACGTTTGCGCGCTTCTAGTGTTTACTGCGCTGTCAACTCCCCATGTAGCCTGCCCAGGGTAAAAGTAGCAGCCCGTTTCGCAACCCGCTGTACGACAGGCTCCATTAATACCACCTCAGCCAGCGTTATCATCACTATGATCGCAAGTCAGGGGTGCCATGAACCACTCCATGGGAGCAGGGTTACTACTTCTTGCCAAATTTGGTCAGCGCTTAAAGCGCACAAACGTCAAATTGCCGTGCAGCGCTTTTATGTGCAAAAGCGCAAAAGACTGCGCGCTGCGCCCACAGGGCGATGAAAAAAACTGTTGCGAAGAAGCGCAGAGGCGCTCAAAAAGGCAGCGCGTGGCACCGCGCTGCCACGGGTTGCTTAGTAGTACCCTGCATGGGGAGATGTCCCTACAATGTGTTGAGGTTTGTTCTCAACATCACTTCTCTTCTCTCCCTTAAGCTATAGGCTTACCCCTGGACTGAACATACATACAACATGCTCTTTGTTGGTTGTCTTATTTTCACAACATTGCCAGGCGAGGGTGCCATCCAACCAGCCACCAATCACACATTCCACAGTTTTACCATGTTCACACAGTTCGCAGCTTTGAGTGCTCTGTAAGCAAGACAGGGCACCCTTGTAATACCACGCCCCACCAGGCGCTTATCATCACAACGTCGCAGCTTTTATATACTCACACTGTTCGCAGTCCTTGAGTGCTCTGTAAGCAAGAAGGGCACCCTTTAATACCCACGCTACCCACCAGGCGTTATATCAACGTTTCGACTGTATATATGTGTCACACGTTCGCAGCTCTCTGAGTGCTCTGTAAGCAAGACCAGGGCTCCCTTAATACCACGCCCCCACCAGGCCGTTATCATCTACACGTTTGGCAGCTCTTAACACTGCTCACCAGAGGGTACTTCAGGAGGGACCCCAGCTCTACTGCCTGAGATGCAACCCAATTGTATAGCTGCGTCCTGAGACGCAACGGACCTTCCTTCTGGTCACACAGACCCTCCCACGTTGCGTTCCTGCGACCAACGGACCCTTCAATGTTTGCCATCTGCGACGGAGGACGCAGCGTCTTGAACAACCTGATCGCTCATACATTTCACAGCCTTTGGACATTGGCTCCCTCGCAACAGCTTCATTGATGAGCTTTAGTCACTTCTGTTGCCAGCTCAGCCAAGCACGGCGGTTCGTTCTGTACGAGGAGAGCAGGGTAAATTCCAACGCTCAACAGCCTTACCTCATGTTCATGTCTTATGGTTATTAAAAAAAGCGTGTGTGTCATGTGTTTACAGTCTAGGGTAGGCCCAACATAGGCCAAAGGGACTCTTGCCCAACCCGTGACAGTGGGTAATCACACAAACACACCCATGCCAGAAAAGCCAATTGATACGCCTGCTGGGGCTGTTGGTATTAAGGGAGCCCAGTCTTGCGTGCGCGTAGAAACGGGTCGCTGCTTCTACCGTGGCAATCCTACCATGCGTCGCACCAGCGACCGCGTAACACTAGATGAACCCATCAGGGGAATTCTCGAACCCAGCACTCTCTCTCAGTCCAGCCGACCAACACCACACCACTTCGACATCCCATCTCCCAAAACACCCGCCGCGCACCCTACACAGCCAAATGTCCTTCAGCTCCTCGCTCAGACACTGCTCATCACTGCTATGGACCTCTCTACATCTCACTATCTGCCCTAAAAACCAACAGCTTCTACACCTTCCACGCTCACCGTCACTCCACTGCTATCGACCCTCTCATCCCCCCTACTACCTTGTCACCTCCACCCAAAAAACTGCTCCAACTCAAAACCACTCCGATACAACGCTGTGCTCGAGAAACAGCCATCAGCCTGTACAAAATCCAAAACGAATCAACCACCTCTCACGGGCACCTCCATACCTTCTCAGCTGCACTGCCTCTTACCCTCCTCCTCCCTATTTATCCGCGCGGCGGGGGCGCGCGGGGGCCGGGGCGGCCGAGGGGCGCGCCGCGGGCGCGCCTCTAGCGCTCTCTTCAGGCACTTAGGCCAGCATCTACGCGCTGCTTCTATATACTTAACTACTATACTATAATCATTTTCCCCCCCCTCTTGTATGATTCACATGATCACTGTCAGCAGACACCAGCCCACGGTCCGCGCCTCTACACAAACCAATTGTTGGGGTTCATTTGGTGGCCTTTTCTGCTTGCGCCCCTTCTGTCCATGTCATGGTGCCCCGGCAACTCCTCTTTCAGCCATTTGGCCAACCCTGGAATTGTAGCGACAGTACCATGTCGACTTCAGTCTAGGGTCTTCAAGTCAGACCAAAATCTGGAGGATAGATTCCAGCACTAGACAAAACTGTGGCAGGGCACACCTGAATATGATTCATACTCGATGGCGGCGGCCCTTTCGGGCCCCCTTTCGGCTTCCGCTTAACTTACCATCCTCGTACAGACTCCATCTATGATGCAATTTAGATGATGATCTCACTCGGGTATCTCGCGTCAAATATATCGGCATACTGCCGGCCCTACAATGTGAGGTAAGATTCCAAACTGCCAATAGCGGCAAACCTCCTGTGTCAGCCGTCGATTATTCAAATTCAGCAGCCTCCCTTCCTGAGTTCTACGAGTGTTGACTCGCATTAGTCAGGGGATAGTCACAATAGAACTAATGCGCCACCGGTCGACTTTAAAAATTGCCAAATAGGCAACTGTGCTCAGGTGGACTGTCCACCGCCTCAGTAGCCACCTCGTTTGTTTCATATGTAACCACTCACAGTCCAGGCCGTAGCCAAATACTACCACATGACTACCTTCACATAACGGACTCACCACGACTATACCCCATAACGGATAACCTCATAACGGACACGATCACAACCAGGACTACCTCACATGACTACCTTCCATATACTACTCACTTACATCAGAACCCAAATCAGTACCTCTCAGGCAACCACTCACAGTTACTCCACATAAACGCTCCATCGATTACCCTCACGTAACACGCACGCCTGCCCTCTCCCCCAACTTAGTTACCCCACTGGATCCACCTCCAACTGCAACCTGCGCCGCTTCCCTTTCCTCTCAGATGCGACCTAACAGCTGCTAACCATATTTCTCTGCTGTAACATACTTCTCAGCTACCCCCACTGGCATGTCACCCTCAGCTGGCATGCCCAAGTAACCCACGCACGGGTCAACCCCTAATATTGTACCCCACCTCGGATCTGCCCACCTCCAGCTGCACCAACTGCTTCAACCTGCCGCCGCTTTCGTTCCTTCAGAGATAACAGTGCTACACACCTTTCTCTGCTGTAACATATCTCAGTTACCCCACCTGGATGATCTCTCC